>JAXGGA010016047.1:0-27580 GCA_038373865.1 Uloborus plumipes
AACGAAACCAGTGACGTCAAATAGCTGCTTTTTAGCCTTTCACCCACAAAAAATGTATAGCAACTACACTATAGTTTCATTGCGGAGTTTTTTCCCCTTCCGTTATCAATTAATTTAAGTCTATTAATTCACTGTGGAGAATGGATTCGTCAAAGGGCAATCCAATAACCTGCCATGGGTGTCAGCGATGACGGATTTTTACTTTTTGCGGCGAAAACCACATTCAATTCTTTAGCGCGGCAGTACTTGGCGACGGGCCATGGTAGCCCGATCGGTAAGGTGTCAGACTCGTGACCGGGGAGTCACGGGTTCGATCTCAGCCGATGAAGGACCCACCGTCTTCATTAATGGTGGCTGGGGGACGTTAAAAATGTCGTGGTCACAAAGTTTTCCAAGTGAAACGATACCTTTGGGCGTGCTGGGCCAAGGGTTTGCTCGGCTCTTGGTATGGTTCAAAAAGAACAGAGCGCTCTTCAGGGCCCTATCCCGATTAAACCACGAATAGGGAAGTTTTCGATTTTTCAATTTTATTTTTATATGATAGAGCAACATACATGAACATCAACGGCGAAAAAATTTTTGCGCTGCGACAAGTAGTTTTTTTTTAAATATTTTTTTAATTTCAAGCGGCTGTGACGTCACTGGGCAGTCGTTGGCGCTTTTGAACTTTCCACTAAGGCGAAGAAAGAGCGAGAAGCTTTAGATGCGAGGAGCTCGAGAAACCGGTTTCTCCGGCTTCCGCACTGTTGTTCGCTCTGCACTGCCGTAATTTTTTTTTCTCGCCAAGTGATGCGTTCTAAAAATTTGACTACGGATTTCACCAAAAAATATCAAAACAATCACCCATAGCAGGGTATTGGATTGCTCTTTGATAAATCCAGTTTTAAATAGTTAATTAGTAGACTTTAAGGTATTGATTACGGAAGGAGAAAATCCCGCAATGAAACGATAATATAGCAAAAATCCAATTTTATGGATGAAAGGCTGAAAGTTACTGCCATCTGACGTCACGGGTTTCGGTTTCAAGGAGCGCTTTTTTTGCGCTTGGGTTTTTAAAAAAATCATTAAGAATCAACCGTTGTGTTTTAAAATTCGGCAATGGTGAATTTTTGTGTTTTGTAAACCTCTTAACAATATCTAGTAGTTAAAAAAGGGATATTCAAAAGGTCACAACTACCCTATTGTGGTAGATACGGGGGACCCTAGAGTCTGATGTATAGTACTTGGCGACTTCAACCTTTAGTAAAAATAAATGTAAAAATAAAATTATGCAATAAAAAATGTAAAATAAATAAATGTAAAAATAAAATTTAAAGAAAAATCAAAATTTTTCCTATGTGAACAAAAAATACTTACTTGGGAGCGCTTCTTCAGGCATCAAAACACAACCATGATCTTTGCAGATCTCTGTTGAGTCTTCCTTTTGAACACACTGTACTTCAAACGTCACCGTGTGTCTAAAAAGAAACTAAGTAAAAAAAAACTGGAGATATAAAACTGATCGTGCGCTCGAAAATCTCTATCTCTATCTCTTCTGTTCTCTTCTCTATCTCTATCTCTTGCCTACTTTCTATCTCTTTTAACTCTCTACTAATAATAAAGTTGAAGGTGGGTCCGTCTTTTTTTCTTTCGTATGTCTGTCTGTCTGTTACGCACGTACCGCCAAAACCGTTCGGTCGATTTTCATAAAATTTGGCACAAAATTCGTTCATAGCATGGGTGAGTGCTTCTCGAAGCGTTTTTTCGAAAATTCTATTTCGTTCTTTTTCTATTCTAATTCAAAGCTCATTTTTCATACAAATTCGATTAAATGGGGAAGAAATATTTCATACACATTTTCAAGTCTTATGTCATTCGAAAGCTTGAAATTTTCGGCTAAAAATAATATCAGTTTGAAGTTTCTACGAGCATTAGAAGAGCTGTAATAATGGTTTTTAGAATCCCGGAAATTCAAGGCTTACCTTGAGCAAAGCAAGCCAAACGATTCTAAAATGTAGAGAAAAATACAACGTTAAGGAGGCACAAATAAGCAGGGATACTGCAGACACGTGTTTCGGCGTTTCAAGGAATGCCTTTTTCAATGCAAAAAAAAAAAAAAAATTAACCTCGATAAAAAAAATTTGAAAGTAAAAATGAAATGGATTATTTTCTCAACGGAAATCAACTTTTCATGTTGTTACCATGGTTACGTTTTTAATTCCTTTATTTGTTTCGTTCTTTTTCCCTTAATAATTTTCAAAATGTATTTGTTTTTGTAGCAAGCCAACCTTCTAGACTTATTAAAATGAGTCATTTAACTGTTGGAAAAAATCGTCTGTTTTTATTTTCTCAGTTTTTAAGGAATTAAAACTCGGTAAATTATAAAAATATCGTATAAATTCCGATATTGCAACGTTCTTTTCTAAGGCAGGAATTCAAGTGAAACAGGCGATCGCAAATTACAATCGCTACTGGAAATGAATTACATTAGAACGTTTCTTGATAAAAACATCGTGGCGTCAGCGTGACGTTTGCCTATGAAAAACGAGCTAGATAAAACATCACAGCCTACTTGACGAATAAGAGGAGATCGCTGACTGCTTGTGAGCTCTTATTGGCTCCACCCGTAGTGACGTCAGTTCCAAGTTAAGTTGCATTAGCATTTATTTTGCGATCGCATCAAAGCGATTGCAATGGTGTTTCACTTGAATTCCTGCCTAAATTGCTTCATTTCGGAAAATGTATTATATTTAAGGCTCGACCAATGCATCGGCCTGGCCGATGCATCGGCGCCGATGGTTGAAATTTTTTCCATCTGCCATCGGCATCGGCCGCCGATGCTAACATGGGAAAAACATCGGCCCATCGGCCTCAAAAATATCTAAATGCCGATGCCAGGTCAATGTTTTTTTTTTTTTTTTTAAGTTTTCTTTAGAGGGAATTCTATTTTCTCTATTTTTTACGTCACAATTAAAAGTACGTTCTGCATATGACTTGAAATCGGGCAGCAAACGGTACTAATACAGTTCTGGGTTTTGGAGTTTTCCGAATCGGGCAGATACCGAAATTTCACAACACAGCAGACACTTTCCGAGTGATCGCTTTGATGCGAGTATTGAAAATTACAGTAAAACCTCCGAATAACGGAACTGGAAGTTTTGTCCGTTATTGGGACGTGTTCGCTATTAGGGAGGATTATGCTATTTCAGATTTGACCAATTAGTTTAATGCAGAATTATAATATTGAATACGTACCATTGCCATCTTGCACTACGATATTGATAATTTGTGTATTATTTACTATATCTCGCTTGAACTCATATCATTTTACCTTTGCACTTTTAAATGCTAGCGTGCCTTTTCATTACAATTATTCATCAGATGCTAAAATACTGATGTTGATGTACGGAAAAGTAGGCTCGGTTACTTCTTGACGGAACTTCTTGTTTTGCTTAACTTTATGGTTTAAAAATATCTTAAAGAACTGTTCCACTCACACAGTGTAATTTGTTGACAGTTTCAGTATTTTTTTTAATGATTAAACAACATAATAGGAAGTTTTTTTGACCAAGTTTGGTGTATATTTAAATCCACATATTATTGCCTAAGTCTTTTTTTTTTTTATGTTAATGTTAAACAATAAAACAGTTGCCTATTACTAAACACAGTGTCCGTTTCAAATTTTTATCTCAAACGCTCAAACGTGTTCGTATATGTACGTGGAACTTAATTCATGAATAAAGAGTATTGCGAACCGACGTGGAACTGCTTTACAGAGATTCATGTTATAAATATCGACAATTTTAATAGGAATTTTGTCAAATACCGCCCTGCCGATACCAAATTCAGCATCTTATTTTTTTCTCCATCTTTGTTGCATCTTTCTTTGTGAGTTATAAAACACTTTGCGATTATATCACTCAGTTGTCACCAATTTATGATATTATTCTGCATTGAAATTAAAATTGATTACTCAAAAAAAGAAAAAGTAAAAGTAAAAAGCACATTTGGAACTTCGGATTGCAGCTAAGAAAGTATTGTAACGAGTCCGAAGCACCTTCAACTTTCTTTAAATAAGCATTCCAATCTTGAGGAAGTAACTATAAATTTATTTACAAGTATGTACACTATTTACAATAGGAGCAGGAAACAATTGCTAAACATCCAGCAATTAGGTATCAAACAGTACATTGTACTCGCAACAGTAACTCAGCACCACCAAGGCCGTAGCCAGGATTTCTTTTCGGGGGGGGTTCGAAGTGAAGAAAGTTTGTTTAAAAAAAAAATAAACAATGCAACTTTTATGACGCAATGGGAGCAAAGGCTGTTCGTACGGAGGGGGGGGGGGGCAAGGGGGCACCTGCTCCCCTTCACTTCCGAAAGTAAAGGGGCCCTGCCCTTCACTTTTTGGAGCGAAAAATTAACGGTCGGTTATTTATTGGGTGGATTGATTTATTTCATGAAAATTAAAAACTGAAAATAACACAAAAATGTTTTTTTTTTCCTCATCTTATTTCACAAGAAAAGAACTTTGAATTGCAAAGGGGATATCTACAGTAAAATCCATCCTGCATTTCAGACTGTATTAAAGTTTTTGGAGGTCATTTGTTAAAATCCAATAATATAGGCAAATTTTACAGAAAAAAAAAACAACTTTAGGGTGCCGCCCTAAGCTCCTCACAAACTTCTTTTGATCCCCCAATTTCTTGGTGCTCCAGCCACCTATGATTGGGAGTATGTTGGACTAACAGGAAGGAGAGCGAAGTTGAGGTAATGGACAAGATGTTAATCAATAGGCTTTTGGGAAGAAGGAAAGGAGTCTTTCTCCTCTCCTGCATATTCAAATAAATTTATCAGAATTTATGACGACATCATGTTTGAAAAATTGAAGAAAAGATAATTAAAGAAACTCTGCGACTTGGTGACCTTCTCTGCGACTTGGTGACGTGGGATCCGTGGGACCGAAGGAAGGAACATAAAGGAGTGCGACGATAAATTGCTATGTGCTATAGGGGTCGAGAAATATAGTACAAAACACTTCGCACCCAGAAAACAAAGAATGCATTTTCGTTAACTCATCACCTCTCCATTGATAATAACAATAACTGATTTAAACATCTGTATCTGTTTTTACTGTGATCAATGTGTTAAGAGATAGAAGTTTTTAAAAAATCTTATACTTTTTGCTAATTTGTTCGCAGTAAGCCCAAAAGGGGACCACACTTGTTTTGTGGCGTAAAGGAGAGGATCTTCTGTCTCTTTCCATGATAAATAAATCTCAACGACAAGTGCCATAAATTTTGTTATCCCGTTAAAGATTATAGACCAGCAGGAGAGACGGAATAATTTAAGTTTTAAGTTGAAAAGATAGAAAAAAACTCCTTTGGCGAAATAGTGCGCAGAACTATGGGTCATTCCATGTCAAGTGTCCCAAACTTCGAGAAAATCCCCACTCGACCCCTCCGATTTTAATGAAATTTTTTTTTGGATGTACATATAAAACTTGCATGAAACCATACCAAATTATAAGTCTATAAGCCATATGGTTTAGACAATAAAAATTATTTTAGAAAGGTCTCTTTTTCGTGTCTTGAAAAAAAATCACCAAATCGTCAAGTTTGTGCTTTTATTGCGCGCGATCTAAGACGATTATCAGGCTCAAATTTGGTGATTCTGATCACTGTTTATGGTAGAATAGCCTACTTGTGTAACAGAAGCTCCACGCACTGTAGATTTTTTGCAGTTTGCTGCCAAAAGTTGGTAAAAAATCGTATTTTGGCAAATTTGACCACACGTTATCAGCTTGTATCTGCTGAGAGAATGACTTTCTGAAGCTAATTCTTTCCTCGTTTGTAACATGATAGTTCGTCCGAAAGGTGTGCAAGTGGCATCTCGATAGCTCAAATAATTGCTGAATTATGCGAGTTGAAATTCCAGTCAAATTTCTTTTTTCTCAATTTTGTCTCAATTTCAAAGGGCAATATCTCGCAAAGGTCATGTTGAATTTCAATTTTCTTTACATCATTGGAAAGAACACACTTTTCATAACTAAAAAACGTTATTTTTATTTTTGAGACAAACCAGTTTTAAGGGGATATTGCAGATCAAAAATGTGTACGTCATTCAACGTGAAATTAAAGAAAAAAAGACATTGACCTCAAAAGTTGATGTCAATTTGTTCTATTAAAATTTACAGGAGCTATTGTTTTTATGTTCTGATAAAAAAAAAACCTTTTTTAGATATTTTCGAACTTTAGTTTTTGTGTGCGCATCCGTAAAAACTCAAAAAATGGAAAAAAATAAAGTTTCGTTTTTAATAGAATTAATTATCTTCTTATCGCTGCTATAAGAGCCTGAGTCTTTTCCAATGTATTATTTTTAAGCTCTTGAAACAGAATTTCGGATAATATGTCACTTGGCAAGGTGTCATTAATATCTTAAATTCATAAAAAGCATTGTTTCCTTTTTCAAAAAAAATAAAAATAAAAACAATTAATAAAAGAGATAAATAATAAATTAAACAGTTAATATGGTGTGTACGTGATAAAAAATATGTATAATAGGACTGCAGAGCTATTTTTCTAAAAAGCGATAACGAAAGTTTTCGATAGAGTTGAATATTGCAATTATTTCCACCGTGTAAATAAGTGATAACAATAGTAATTAAACATACGATAAGTAGTAATTGAAAATCCATTCTTTATACTGCCGAGGATGTGTCTTTCAGCCTGTGATTGCAATTTGCCCATAAACAAAAATGATGAAAAATGCGAAAATGCTTTTTATGACCTTGAAACATTAATGACCTATAACCTTGCCAAGTGACATATCATCCGAAATTCTGTTTCAAGAGCTTAAAAATAACACATAGAGAGACTCAAGCTCTTATAGCAGCGATAAGAAGATAATTATTTTTGTTAAAAACGAAACTTTTTTTTTTTTTGCTTTTTCTTGAGTTTTTATGAATGCGCACTCAAACACTTAAGTTCAAAAATATCTAAAAAAGGGTTTTTTTCATCAGAACATAAGTACAATAGCTCCTGCGAATAATAATAGAACAAATTGACATCAACTTTTGAAGTCTATGTCTTTTTTTTTTTTTTTTTTTGATTTCACGTTGAATGACGTACACATTTTTGATCTGCAATATCCCCTTGAAACTGGTTTGTCTCAAAAATAAAAATAACGTTTTTTAGTTAAGAAAAGTGTGTTCTTTCCAATGACGTAAAGAAAATTGAAATTTAAGATGACCCTTGCGAGATATTGCCCTTTGAAATTGATACAAAATTGAGAAAAAAGAAATTTGACTGGAATTTCAACTCGCATAATTCAGCAATTATTTGAGCTATCGAGATGCCACTAGCACACCTTTCGGACGAACTATCAGGCTACAAACGAGGAAAGAATTAGCTTCAGAAAGTCATTCTCTTAGCAGATACAAGCTGATAAGGTATGGTCAAAATTTGCCAAAATCCGATTTTTTACCAACTTTGGCAGCAAATTGCAAAAAATCTACAGTGCATGGAGCTTCTGTTACACAAGTAGGCTATTCTACCCTAAACAGTGATCAGAATCACCAAATTTGAGTCTGATAATCGTCTTAGGTCGCGAGCAATAAAAGCACAAACTTGACGATTTGGACAGTTCTTTCAAGACGCGAAAAAGAGGCCTTTCTAAAATAATTTTTACTGGCTGAACCATAAGGCTTATGGAGCTATAATTTGGTATGGTTTCATGCAAGTCTTATACATACATCCAAAAAAAATTTCATCAAAATCGGAGGGGGTCGAGTGGGGACGCCTCGTACACTTGACATGGAATGACCTCTATTCAAGTTTATTCAAAGGATTTTTTTATTTTTACTATTCTAATTTTTCTTTATATCATCAAAAACCTCAGACCCGTCACAACTTCGGGGGGGGGGGAGGGGTTTCCGACCATCAAACCTTGAAATTTTCTTTTTATTTTTTTTTCTTTTTTAGTTGAATACTTTTTAAAAACTTTTGAGGTTTGAAAATTTCGGGGGGGGGGTTCTGACCCCCTGACCCCCCCCCCCCCCCGCTGGCTACGGCCTTGAGCACCACGTATCTAACGTGAACAGTAATTAAGCAATTACAAAAGCAAAACAACCATTCGCCCAAGCGAATGAAAACGAGTCTCCAGAAATCAAATCTGAAAAGAACTAACTGACCGTGTTCAAGGCCAGCTTTTTATACTCTCAAGGAAACCCCTACAACGTTCTAGCAAAATCCGGAGTGTTCCAATTCATTCATAACTTAAACAATCCATTCAGAAACTTCTAGTATAAAAAGAAAAACCACGCGAAAATGTCTTCACGCTTATCAAAGTTAGGGCAAGTGTAAAAACTACAAAGCGTTTCAGGGCCGGTATACAGATGATAAAAGTGATATCTTCAGATACTTTTGCAACATGTCGTCAGATAAAACCAAAACTAGTAAAAATGATGCAAAGCAGGAAAAACAACAACTATTTACAAGATTTGTAACAGTATCTTCATGACTACACCTAGTACAAATGGTACGAATGAGTTCTCAAATTAGTGCGTCTCTCTCTCTTTCTCTCTCTCATATAATTTTTGTCGAGTGGTAGTAAAATAGAAATTTAGGCCCAAAATCTGAATGACTGAAAAATACTTAGAATGAAATGAATGTATGACCCATCATATCTCTTATAAATATTTATTATTCTAATCATTTGGTTTTTTTAACCATCGGCCAATGGAAAAGGAAAAAAATCGGCCATTGGCCAACTTTGAACAATCGGCCAACACTCGGTATCGGCCCATCGACCAAAAAATGCCATCGGTCGAGCCTTAATTATATTGTTTTTAAAGCTAGAAAAGAAAACTTCCTTCTTCTTTTAAACTTTGGCAAGATTTCTGTTGATTTCTGTAAGCAAAGAAATTGTTCTTATTTTCTCTTTTGGCTTATTTTTATATCATACTTTTAAGGAATTATAGTTGAATTTTTGCCTCAAATAGAGTATTCTTTCTGCTATATCAATTATTTAACAAATGACCTTTTTAATTTTATACCACGGGCAAAGAAGTGCGTGTACCGCTAGAGTGTAATAATCGGGAACTAAAGAAAATGTTAGTGACAATATGGATTTTGAAAAAGTGAAATTTCAGAACGTTGTAGATTTATAGGAGGAATCTACCACTTCCCCCGCTCTATGCGGAAAGGTAAGAAGTTTATGGAGCTGTATACCTTGCTGTTTTATTTTGTTATCTCCCTCGTCCATTTTTCATTATTTTTGTGCCTAGTAGCGTTATTTTTTACAGTAATATAGTTGTTTTTTAAAATATATCAAAAACTCAGTTCTTTATGTTATTAACGGTAATATATAGTTAAACATTGGTTTGAAACAGTTTGAGAGGTGCTCACAAATGTCCGAAAGAATTGGGTATATGATGATGCTTATAAAACATTCGTATACATTGCCTTTTCTGAAACGCAAATTTTCGACTAACGCGAAATGCCTTGAAACGCATCCCTTGCGTAAATCTAGAGTACTGCTAATTGCCCGTCAATTATTTAAAGATTGAGAGTATAACACAATGTTTATGGACAGTTTTGCATTGTTATTAACAGACTATTTATGTATTCATGTGTATTTATTTACTTTTATTTCTAACTGTCTGACCACGTTTTTGCCACGAAATTGGCAAGCTATACCAGCCAAGATGTGTCTACCTGAATGAGAGCTCGTGTCTGATCTTCTTACGTAAAACCTTCCGCTTATTTACGCATGCGTCAGGTCTTCTCTGATCTTACAGAAATAGGGGTGATAGGTAAGACAACAATAAGGGGAAAAATGATAAGAAGCGCTTTGAGCCGTATTAAACACCGTAGAGCGATGCTAATTTCAAATACATAGTTTAGTTGAATGTGTCAAAAGGATAGCAAATGCAAGTTTTAAATTGAAAGCTTTGAAAAGTTCCCATTCACAACCCATCACTCCTTTTTTAAGTGGAACAGTTCCTGAGTGCTAGGCGCGGTTTTCACGGACGGACAGTAAAAGAAGAAATTTTATATTCGCCTTTCGTTCATTTCAATATAGCTCTGCTTAATTTAGAGGGAAGCACACATCTGCAACAACAAACAGGCATCCTTGCCAACTCATTGCACTTGCTCCCACCTGTTAACAGCATGTCACCAAACAGTAAACTCTATAGTTTTCGAATGAATTACTGTCAGACCTCGAAAGCCGCGCCTAGCACCGTTGAACGGCTCTTTTTGAAAAGGGGGGACAGCTTGATTAAAAAAATGCTAAATGGCAGCATTTCTACTTACTCCGAAAGATGTTATTTTCCTGAAACTGATGAAGAAAGGGAATAAATAATTTTAAAAAAAAAGGAGGGGGGGGGATAACACATCAACATAAACCAACACGTCAACTAAACGAATCCAACGAAAAGCAAAACAAAACAAAGCAAAATCCGCTCACACTCATGATCTCTCTTTTTACCATCGCCCATATTTCGATAAAGTCAGTAGAGGCCTAACGCAAGCGCAAATTCGACGGAGGTCGCCGGATATCAAATAGAACAGTACTCACTTCTTTAACGCACTGGCGTTCTGCGTCGCATTTGGCTTGCAGAAGCATCGAAACATGTGCGGCTCACATTTTTCGAGAGACGTGCTGGACACCGCTCCTGCTAATCCCACTAGTGCACACATGTAAACTACGTTGCCTAGAGATGTACATGGAAAATTATATCCTGTAAGAGAAGTTGAGTAGGATAAACATTCATCCTGTAGTCCAGGTCAGCGATTATCAACCTGTGGCCCGCCGGACCGGCACCGGCCAGCAGAAACAGTTAATCGGTCCTCAGGGAGTTCTAATTGTCCATGTTAAAAAATTTTCTTACTCCAAAAAAAAAAAAAAGTGAAAAAAAAAAGAAAGAAAGAAAACGTAATAATAATAATATATCATATACATCTTTTGCTTGAATTTTGTGACCAATTTTCTACTTTTCTATGATTTTGAAGCAATATTCATTATTCATTAACTTATTACCCGGGTGCTTATTAATACAACATAGCTCTAAAAAATTATTCGAATGAATTTTATCATCTTAATACATAAAAATTACGTGTCCCTGTGTTTGTGGCCAATGGACTCCTCAGCTACTGAACCGATTTTAACCAAATTTTACACGCAGTTTCAGTTTGGTCCAACTTAAATGATAGGATAGTTTTTATCTCAATTTAGGACCGCAATATATTTTTTATTGCAAATTATGTATTTAGCTACCAGCTCTTCTGTGTTCTTGGCTAAGCCTTTTTACTAAGCTTTTTGTGACACCTCCACTCCATGGCTGAGCGACATAAAGCACACGTTCTGGCAACTTCTGGAGCGCAGTAAACAAGTAATAATCTTTCTTATCTTAATAAAAAAAATTAAGTGTCCCTGTGTTTGTGGCCAATGGACTCCTCAGCTACTGAACCGATTTTAACCTAATTTTACACGCAGTTTCAGTTTGGTCCAACTTAAATGATAGGATAGTTTTTATCTCAATTTAGGACCGCAATATATTTTTTATTGCAAATTATGTATTTAGCTACCAGCTCTATTCTGTGTTCTTGGCTAAGCCTTTTTACTAAGCTTTTTGTGACACCTCCACTCCATGGCTGAGCGACATAAAGCACACGTTCTGGCAACTTCTGGAGCGCAGTAAACAAGTAATAATCTTTTTTATCTTAATATATAAAAATTACGTGTCCCTGTGTTTGTGGCCAATGGACTCCTCAGCGACTGAACCGATTTTAACTAAATTTTACACGCAGTTTCAGTTTGGTCCAACTTAAATGATAGGATAGTTTTTACCTCAATTTAGGACCGCAATATATTTTTTATTGCAAATTATGTATTTAGCTACAAGCTCTTCTGTGTTGTTGGCTAAGCCTTTTTACTAAGCCTTTTTTGACACCTCCATGGCTGAGCGACATAAAGCACACGTTCTGGCAACTTCTGGAGCGCAGTAAACAAGTAGTAATCTTTCTTATCTTAATATATAAAAATTACGTGTCCCTGTGTTTGTGGCCAATGGACTCCTCAGCGACTGAACCGATTTTAACTAAATTTTACACGCAGTTTCAGTTTGGTCCAACTTAAATGATAGGATAGTTTTTATCTCAATTTAGGACCGCAATATATTTTTTATTGCAAATTATGTATTTAGCTACCAGCTCTTCTGTGTTCTTGGCTAAGCCTTTTTACTAAGCCTTTTTCGACACCTCCATGGCTGAGCGACATAAAGCACACGTTCTGGCAACTTCTGGAGCGCAGTAAACAGGTAATAATCTTTCTTATAATCTTAATATATAAAAATTACGTGTCCCTGTGTTTGTGGCCAATGGACTCCTCAGCTACTGAACCGATTTTAACCAAATTTTGCACGCAGTTTCAGTTTGGTCCAACTTAAATGATAGGATAGTTCATTATATTTTTTATTGCAAATTATCTATTTAGCTACCAGCTTTTCGGTATTCTTGGCTAAAATTCTTTAAACATACCCGGAATGCCACCACATAATCTGCGGTTAAAAATTGGTTTACCCATAGTTCTTCTACGTAATTTAAATCCACCGGGATTATGCAATGGTAGGCGTTTAGTTATCAAAAAAATCACCGGGAACATTATTGAGGCAATCATTTTGACTGGCAAGTTTAAAGATGAAGTAGTTCTGTTGCCACGTATCCCAATGACACCGTCAGAATCTTCAATACCCTTCAAAAGGGTACAGTTTCCCATTCGTTTAGCTTTTGACATGTCCATTAATAAGTCCCAAGGACAAACAATGTCAATTTGCTGTTTAGATTTAGAAAATCCATGTTTTTCCCATGGGCAACTATAGGTCGCTTGCTCCCCTGTGGGAAAACCGTCCAATCTATTTTTGTTTACAAGAGACAGATTAACAAAGAATATTGTGCACCGATTAGTGTTGAGTTAAACTGAAATTAAAAATGCTTATAATTCAAAAAATAACAAATAATATTGGTTAATTATCTACCCTACCTACATTATTAAAAAATAAAATGTTACATAAAAAATAAAATGTTACAATAGCAATTAGCAAATTTTTAATTAACTCAATTGTTATAAGTTTGAATATAATATTTCTAAGTACTAAAATGCTACATTTTTTGTTGATTTTTTGTTTCTAGCAAACTTAGGAAATTTTTGTTCGGTTGTTTTCATATTTTGACCTCAAATTCATATTTATATAAAGTTGATCTCTATAACGGTTTTAAAGTTTTTCGTTTCTATTGAAACATTATAGTTTAACACATACCTTAGCCACAGCAACGCGTGGCCGGGTCAGCTAGTATCATTATATAAAAATTGCATCAATCTGTCTTTTATGTACAAACTCTGAAAAGAACTAAAATATTACAGAAAGTTACCCGTTTACAGAAATATAGCATCAACAAAAGGCGAAAAAGTATGAGCGACAAAGGTATCAAAACACTATATTCAAAGCCCTGCCAATTAAGAAGTTAGTAGTTATTACCCGGCTATACTAATAGTATTTAGTTTGTATCCAAGATGCCATTTCAAGATATATTTTGCTCCAAAAATCATTTTTTTTAAAACTCTATCCGGGATTTAAAATTTACTACTGGAGGTCAAAAAGCCCTTGTTAACGAGTTTTTACATTGTTGATTTAAAAGGAAAACCTTCAACAATTGATTTGTTTCGAAAAAAAAAAAAAAAAAACTACATTACTTTCCGCCCCCCCCCCCCCCCATATTACAAGTCAGTAACGTTTTAATTATTGGCAGACTCAATAAATACAACTTTTTTCACAGGTTGATTTCAGTTCAATACATACATTACAACTTCGTTTATGCGGACGGTGCTTTTCCGTTAAATGTACGACACTTGGTTTGGTGACTTGCTTATTTGCGACCTAATTTTTGGGGTGATCATGATAATCCTATGCGAATAGATATTTCCATTTTCTTTGTTTCATTTGCGAAGGAAAAATTCCTGGTGCCAAAAATTAACGCCAAGGAATAAATATCGCCAGATAACCCAACAACTATAATAAAGTTGTTCAGTGAAATCTTTAGTTTTCGATTGCGATTTATCAAAAGAAAAAAAAGCCAGAAGGCAAAGAAAGAAATCGCCAGAAGCAAAAAATATGCGAAGTGACGTACTTTTCACAGAAAAGTACTGGTTACTTTTCACAGAAAAGTACTGGTGGTGTTGTTCCATATCCTCTTTAAAGATCTGACATAAGATCAACTACAGAAATTTGTCGAAAATAAATCAGTGACTATATAGTATTTAGTATTACAGTAGAGGATCAGTAAAATAATGTAAAAGTAATTTCCAGATTAATTAGGACAAAAAGCAATCCGGAGAATTGAAAGTTCGGTCAACCCCGGAAAATGCAACGGAAAAAATCTTTTTATGCAGTCTTCAATTTTTTACGGTAAAAAAGAATATCTGTTGTTTTTTAATTAGTTAACTTATTTGGCTAATCATTACAATTTTCAATGACTTGATTTAATTATTTCGTAGATTATTTTTTTTCCTATGCGGTAACGTTCAGTTTTGTTTACTGTTTTGTTTGGTTTAAAATTTTAACATTTAATTTTAAATTACAGCAACATTGTTTCTGCTAACGTTTGATGAGCAAAATCGCGCTTCGTTTTGTTTACTTAAGCGATAAACTTCGTAAAAGAGCCAAGTGCTCCATGTTATGATAATTTCCCTAAAACAACATTAGATTTAATAATTATCTGCATCCAAGAAGTGTATGTTTAACAGAATTGAAGTTAACTTTTGCATGAAGCTTAAATTATTTTGAGTCTTTTCAAAACCATTCGATTTATGTTCAATTAATGCACACTGTTCTTTTCAGCATCAAAATTTGTACTAAAACTATTATTCTTATTAATCTCAGAAAATATTATATCTCAGAAAATGCTCGAGAAATAAGTTTCAAAATTAGCAAATTTTACAAACATCAGAATCATAATATCATAAAACATTTAGATCAAAATGTACTTGAGTAAAAATTACATACCCATATTAACATTTTAAAATAAGAAATTCAACATATATTCCGAAAATGCGCATTAAAACCAGTTGAGCAGATTTTTTATGTCAACAACGCACTGCAAAAAAAAAATGTAATGTGATTTAAAATGACGTCAGTTTGACAACAATTAAGAGTTGCCAATTATATGAAAATAATATCCCAGATAAAACGCAAATATTTCTCATAATAGATTGTGTCTATTCGTCCGATAAAACAGCCCGGTCAAAGAAGGAAAAGAATGAGCTCATGCGAGAAGAAATTGGGAACTAAATGAAATTTTGTCAAGTGTATAGTATACATGGGAGCATGGGACGATTTCGATATTTGGGAATCTGGCCATCTCTCTCTCCATTGCCGTCAAATTTTTGGCACCAATGTATGAGCGAGGGAAATTTTTCCTAACGTAAGTAAAATAGGGTTACCTTAAAGAAACAGAGAAAAAAGGGTTACCAAAAAATCATCACTATAGCCAAAAATTTAACAATCGCGCCAGATTGACAGTTTTCGAAATATTCCCGGCTGTCAGATTTGTATGTTTTGATTAAATTAGAATAATTTGTTTCAAGATGCTTATCATTTTTCAAAAATGACTCTTTGTCAATTAACAAGCATCTTAAACTTTTTTCGGCAGTCCTGTGTTAGGTCCACAGGAGCTGTCCTCAAATGAAATCGCACTCAAAGAGGGAAGGCTGGCTCATGAAAGTGTGACAGTTTCACAGTTTGTGATAAAATTAAGGGAGTGGGTAACACGAAGTGTGACACTAGGCCTTTTTTTATAAAAATAATACAAAACACAAACTCCAAATGTGTATGACAATTGTAAGCTCCGGAACTACCTGACCGATTACGTTGAAATTTTTATAGTAAGTGTTGGTTAGCCTAGGGAAGGTTTATAGCAGGGCTTCCCAAACTGTGGTCCGCGGGCCCCTTGGGGGTCTGCCAAGCTTTAGTCGGGGGTCCGCGGTGAATCACGAAAAAAAAAAGGGTTTTAAAGCTTTAAAATTACTTTTTTGCTTTTGAAAACCTTTTCGAGTTTTCCTTTTCGAAGTATGCAGTAGCCCCTTATGCCATACTCAATATTTTGAGACAGGTTGCTGCAAGATCATGCGGTCAAACCGTTTTCTGCTCTGACAAAATCGTACTGTCTGTCATCATGTTTATATGAATATTTGATAGACATGTTAATATGAATATTTGATTTACATGTTAATATGGATATTTGATTGACATAACTGCAGGCTAAGCCTTGGAAACTCCCTTCCAAGATACTTTTAAGACCTCAATTTCAAGAACTTTACCAGAGACGGTCCCCGAAACTTCACTCCCACATGAATTTACCGTTGATCGCATGGATTAGTGCTCTTACAACTATAATTTCGAAAAATTTCTGGGGAACAGTTACTGACCTCCACTTTCCTTAATATCATCGGGGTTAGTCTACGTTTGAAATTGTAAATTTTTATTTTAAAAAATATCCGGGGATCTTTCCTTGCAACCTTTCGTTACCCAAATGGCAGAATCCTACGTTTATAACGCTTCCATGACTAAAAAATTTGTAGAGTGCACGAATATCCCTCTTTCCTAACATAACCAAACTCTAAAAGTGCGTTTGAAAAGCTGTAATTTAGCAACTTGCAAGAAATTATTCATTGAAACTTCAATTAAAAATATTAAAAAAAAATCCGGCAGATTATCCCCATACTTCATTTAATCTAATTGTTAACAAAAAGATCTTTCAAAGGAGAATTTTTAAAGCAAGTATTTTGAAAAATCGCCTTCTTTTTTAACCGACTTCAACAAAGGAGGAGGTTATACAATTCGTCGGAGAAATTTTTTTTTTTCGGTATGTTCCAAGATTACTCGAAGACGCCTGGACTGATTTCAAAAATTATTTTTTTGTTAGAAAGGTCTTTTTTTCCGATTGGTCCCATCCTCTCGTGATCCGGGTTCGATAACGGGAACCTGCAGAAATCTTTCGAAAAAGGAATTGGGATCACAGTAATCGTAATAATGACCATTTTGATCGCCAGGCTTCTCTGGATTGCATAGTGAAATTCCTTTCTGTGGTCTTTTTAAAAATTTTAAACCGAGTATCTTTCTATGTCCTGCTTTTTTCTCCTGAACTCCAACGAAATGAATGTCGTACCAGGTACTGATTGATTCGTAATATTTCAGGTTTTATTAGTCTTAATTTACATAAGGTTTGATAAAGGAATTCTGAAGAAAGTGAGGAAAATCTCCAAATTTTTGCTCAAATTTAAAGCGATTTGTCCCAAATGATTAAATATGAAAGCCATTCTTATAGAACGTGATTGATATGAAACAGTTTTTATAATTATCATGAAAATTTTGAATGAAGGCCTAACTGAAGCAAACATGACACTCATTAGCGGGCCACGTATGTAATACGTCGTGAAATTTTATGAACTGCGAGAATCTAGTGTTGTTTTGAAATATAAATTAATTGAAAAGCCGTTAATATAGCCTTTAATTAAACTAGTACACAAATAAATACCGGAGAATAACGAGGATTATTTTTTAGTGTCAATCGTTTCAAATTTTAGACGCGTTGATACTTTCTTTCCTTTTTTTCCCTTACATAGTTTATTTTATGAAGCATTTACTTAAGAAAATTAGGTGAAGTTTTGCAATGGAAACATTACCTTATTTCATATGTACATTTACACTAAAAAGAATAAAATAAAAATATTTTTGAAAAAAAAATTGAACCGACTTCGGAACTTCACTCAGCAAATGCTCTAAAAAGTAAAAAATAACTTTATTCTTTGAACACCATCGATACTACATTTAAACATAAGTTTTGAAGTCGGCGCAAAAACTATACGTAAAATGATGTTTACTATATTTTGCCAACATTTTCAGAGAAATCATTGAAAATTGAGAGCTGAATATTTGTACCATTGCATAAATATGTATTTTTCAATGAATGCGAATGCGAATAAAGAACCTGGATTCATTTAAATTTATATTTACTAGGTGACCCGTGCGGAATTCCGCAAAAAAAAAATAAAAATAAATAAATAAATAAAATAAAATAAAATAAAAACTCTAAACTTAAAATTGAGTTATTCAGGTTCAAAGATTTCAGTCCTCGATTGGGTGTATATCTTTGTAAAATCTTGTACGTTTGCACAACATCGCTATCAACTGCCGTCGTTCTGACAACTTTTCAAAGAGATCAAAGACACGTTCACTTTTACAACTACTACAAAAGTGATACCCTATATTAAAATCAAATACCCAAGGCTACCACTAAACTAAATACTAACGTTATCGCAAAACTACCATAGTATTTTGAAACAATAAAAGTTACAATTAAGGTTTACCGAGCTAAGCCTTGGCTTGAAATGTCGCATTTAAAAATTGATTTGTACAATAATGGTAAAACGATTTTAACCGTTGAGCAAAAAATTTAACTTTTTCAAACTTCAATCGCTTATAAGTCGCTTAAACGTAGATTTTCGAGATTGTCGTTACGCGGCGCTAGTGGAGAAACGTTCTAAAGAACGCATTTTTTTTAATCTTTCGAATGAAATCAAAATGGAGACGATACGACAATTATTTCGCTAGATAGAGTCAATTTTGTGCCCAAAAATTGAAGTTCGAATAAAAAACGAACCGACACTTTTTAGAGGGTGGGTCTAATTTTCGTCAATAGCCCGCGGGATAAGCTTCAAAATCATAAATTTTCATGCAATTCGATAAAGAAATGAGCGAGTTTCGACCGGGTATAGGATTCGGCTTAGAGAAATAATATATAGAGATAGTTTCGAATGATTCTCTTTAGCTTTTTTGCGCCGACTTCAAAACTTATGTTTAAATGTAGTATCGATAGTGTTCAAAGAATAAAGTTATTTTTTACTTTTTAGAGCATTTGCTGAGTGAAGTTCCGAAGTCGGTTCAATGTTTTTTTCAAAAATATTTTACTGACAAAAGATAAATTTGAATATTTATGACTGTGAAATTGAGATTACGAGCAAAATGCGCCATAATTTGTTTTTCTCCCGCTAAAGTAACCGTCAAGAAATCTAGCCCAGGTCTGGTTTAAGTTAAATTTTCAACTTCATTTACTTTGAGGGGGGTGGGGGGCAAACAATGTTCACATTTGGTTGAGAAAAAATGAATCTCCCACTGGAGGAAAATCCTACATATGCTACTAGTTGATTTATTTAAAGTTCAATTCACTACGAACAAAAATTATCTTTGCACTTTCTCTAACGACAGGGGTCCGCTCCGAACTTTGATTCATGAAAAGGGTCCGCTGCTTAAAAAGTTTCGGAAGCCCTAGTTTATAGTAAGGGTTTTCACGACTTTTCACTGATAGTCCAGTCAATCTATGCAAAAAAAAAAAAAGCTAAAATCGCAAATCGCAATGTAGTTCTGAATTTTTAATATGTTTTTTGTGTCCCTTAGGGTAGTGTAAATTTAAGTTTGCACCTTTCTAAAACATGTGCTTGCTGCGAAACTCGTGAAAAACCGCGAAATTTTTGGACATTTTTCAGTTTTTCCTTTATAACTCCTAAACTATGCAACTTTGGATGATATATGTGAGTACCCATTTCAAAGAACACTGAATTTGCAGCAATTTGAGCTCAAGTCACGCTCTGTAGGATCAATAGTTAAAAAGATATCGTACTTCGAAAAATGGAGTTTTTTTGCGAAAATTGAAAAAAATTATGCTTCGATCATATTTTCGAACAAATATCGACATAAATTCCTATTCTACAAGACAAAAAATGGACATTTAATTACAGCACATTTAATCAGCTTTCATTCAAGCCCAAACAGTAGTCTGTAGACTCAATATTTCATTTGCAATTGCGAAAAGAATATATATTTAAAATTTTGAGAAATGAGCAAAATCGTTTCCTTATAAGAATAGGAGGGCAGTGGACAATAAAAAATGCATAGAATGGTATTAAAAGGGTAACACTATATTAAAATATTATTTTAAAAATTGAAAAAAAAAATTTACAGGTCATTTTCACTCATTTTTTTGTTATTTTTATGATGGTTCTTGTTAACTGTGGTCTTATACTGACTTTTTTCAGATTTTCCCCTATCACTCTTGGACTATGCAACTTTTGATGATACACTAGGTGGCCAAAAGTATCCGGACACTTTCAAAAATTTACATTTTTAGATATAACTCGAGAAATAAGTGATCAATTGTTCTTTAACTTTAGTCATACAAAATATATTCTTCACCGAACATTTCCAAGTTGAAATTAAATTACCCTTGCATTTGGGGGACGACAAGAAGGGGGGTTGAAAGTAAAACCGCTTTTTGACCATAACTCTTTGAAAATAGCTCGGAATAAGCTATGCATTTCAGTAATTAATTAGCATACTATGTATAATTACTGTACAAATTCAAATGAACGTACCACTCTTACTTCCGAAGATATGAAACATTTTTTAAAAAACGGCAATTTTATTTGAAGGGTTTTTGCTCATAACACGCAGAGTTTTTGATCAAACCTTATCAAAACTTCAGGAAAGATGACAAAATACAAGAGAAAGAACATACTAAAACGGTTTTTAAAAATATTAAAAATCCGATGAGATATGAACGTTAAAAGGAAATAATTTTGCACGGCGCATGCGCGAAAGACAGAAATTTATAACTACAAAAATATTGTAGCCTGGTGTATACTGCATCTTATAAAAAAAGTTCCAGTTGAATATCGTAAAAATTAAAAAAGATATCAGCGATCTAGTGAGCTGTAATTCATTCATTTGCAGTCAATTCATAAATGGAGAGGGGTTGTTCACAAATAGTGTGGGGACAATCGAGCATATTTTTCAATGTTAAATTGTATACTGTTTAAAAATTTATTTTTGGCATAGAAGTCACATTTCGCCCATTCGACCAAAAAACCTTATAAGTAGGTGGCCAAAAGTATCCGGAGACCCCCTGAAACGTTGGTTTTGAACGATGACGAAATAACCTTTATTTTAAAAATAGCTCTTTGTGGACAGACCCTCACTATGTATGTATTGTCTGCGAATGAATGAAATACAGCTCACTAGATCGCTGATATCTTTTTCAATTTTCATGTTATTCAACTGAAACTTTTTTTATAAGATGCAGTATACACCAGGCTACAATATGTTTGTAGTTATAAATTTCTGTCTTTCGCGCATGCGCCGTGCAAAATTATTTCCTTTTAAAGTTCATATCTCATCGGATTTTTAATATTTTTAAAAACCGTTTTAGTATGTTCTTTCTCTTGTATTTTGTCATCTTTCCTGAAGTTTTGATAAGGTTTGATCAAAAACTCTGCGTGTTATGAGCAAAAACCCTTCAAATAAAATTGCCGTTTTTTAAAAAATGTTTCATATCTTCGGAAGTAAGAATGGTACGTTCATTTGAATTTGTGCAGTAATTATAAATAGTATGCTAATTAATTACTGAAATGCATAGCTTATTCCGAGCTATTTTCAAAGAGTTATGGTCAAAAAGCGGTTTTTCTTTCGACCCCCCTTCTTATCGTCCCCCAAATGCAAGGGTAATTTAATTTCAACTTAGTAATGTTCTAGCCGTTAAATTCCGTCATTTTCCGCGTAGTTCTGCCATATCTCATAGATGGCAGCACGAGTGAATTCCAAAATTTTTAAATGCGATTTTTACAGAATTTACGAAAAGAATATAGAATGACATTGTGTATGAACTATTTCTGGAATACAAAAGTGGTCAATTTAAAAACAAGGCTCCTGACAAGTTAGTTTCGAGATTTTTAAAAGTAATAACATAAATAACGGGATTAAGGAAATTAAGGATTAAGGAGATTTATTTTTTCGGCACACAAAGAAAATACATGCATACATAAAAACAAATGGAATTTTAGTTTATATTGTTCATAAGAATAGTGACACATAAACAAATTAATTATTATTTTTTTAAGGTGATTGCGAAATCAACGACAAAAATATGGATTGAAACTCTGTTGTAACTGTTTTTCGAACACGAAAGGGGTCAAATTCATAAATAAATCTTTTAATGTTCATTGTTTTTCCTGAGAGGAGAGGGCAGGATTAAAACAATTAACATTTGATAACACTACAAGTTAGATTTGAGATTTTAATTAGAAAAATCTAACGCCTAGTCTCCCTTACCGCTGAAAACAGCAAAATTTGGATCTGAAGTGTTATTTCATTAATTACACCCATTTTGAAGTCCAAAAATTATCTTTACAATTTTATGTCATATTTTTAAAAGTTATTTGTAATTTCTAATTAAAATCTCAAATCTAACTTGTAGTGTTATCAAATTTTAATACTTTTAATCCTGCCCTCTCCTCTCAGGAAAAGCAATGAACATTAAAAGAATTATTTATGAATTTGACCCCTTTCGTGTTCGAAAAACAGTTACAACAGAGTTTCAATCCATATTTTTGTCGTTGATTTCGCAATCACCTTAAAAAAAAAATTAATTTGTTTATGTGTCACTATTCTTATGAACAATATAAACTAAAATTCCTTTTGTTTTTATGTATGCATGTATTTTCTTTGTGTGCCGAAAAAATAAATCTCCTTAATCTCCTTAATCCTTAATTTCCTTAATCCCGTTATTTGTGTTATTACTTTTAAAAACCTCGAAACTAACTTGTCAGGAGCCTTGTTTTTTAATTGACCACTTTTGTATTCCAGAAATAGTTCATAAACAATGTCATTCTATATTCTTTTCGTAAATTCTGTAAAAATCGCATTTAAAAATTTTGGAATTCACTCGTGCTGCCATCTATGAGATATGGCAGAACTACGCGGAAAATGACGGAATTTAACGCCTAGTGGAAATCTACGGTGAAGCCTATATTTTGTATGACTAAAGTTAAAGAACAATTGATCACTTATTTCTCCAGCTATATGTAAAAATGTGAATTTTTGAAAGTGTCCGGATACTTTTGGCCACCTAGTGTACGTGTGCATACCTATTTTGAAGAACTCTAAATTTGCAACAATTTAATCTCAAGTGGCGTTCTGTTGGACAAATAGTTTAAGGGGTTTAAGTAATTTTTTTCCTCACCACTGTTTGCGTATAAATGAAAATTTCGAAAACGTTGTTGTGAGAAAACTAAGAAAGAAAAAATTTGATTAAAAGTAGTGCATTTGCATTCATTAAATGTCTTGTAGTTTTCTAAATAATTCATCGATTTAAATTTTTTTTCCAGACTTAGAAAAAAGAATATTAGGACTATCTAATTGTCTCAAAACAGAATGTTTTTTTTTAAATTAGAGTGGTCGCCTACATGTTTTAAACACCAAAATACTTAATGTAAGAATGAAGGCTTTCACGGCCGGTGTAAATATTAGTTAAGGATTCCGGGCTGTTGTGCCGTGGTCTGGCTTTAATCCATACGTTTCGATCGCAACTGTGGCGGTCATCTTCAGTGGGTGTCGTTGATTAATTTGGCGACTGATGCGAAATTTAGAACTGCTGCAAGATTTTAAATTGAAAACGCAGCGCCCTCTACCTTCCGGCTCGGGATTGGCAGATGACTGGATGCCAAAGCTTGTTAACTTTTACTTCTTCCTCCTTCTTGTTAAAATTATTTGGGTGTTTGAAAATTTCAATGGCCTCTCTATTCAATCTGGCGAAAAAATTTGAAGTCCGTGAAATAATTTTGGCCTCTTTGAATTTTATATCATGGATTCCATTACTGAAAGTATGCTTCGCGCAGGGCCGTGTTTAAGGGGTGGGTTTTTAGGGCTCAAACCCCCTCCGAAATTTTTCAAGATTATTACAAAACTAATTTTAATAGTTTCTCACTGAAAAAAATAATTTTGCTATTTTGTTTTAATTTTCATTTTTACTTTCAAACTGCATTTGCAAAATGAAATTATCATTATTGAATAATTGTACAAATTAAGTGTTTCATCTGCAGTAGGGATGCACCGATAAGCAAATTGGCCAATTACCGACTAATCGGCTGTTCATAATCAGCCGATTAATTATCATTTTTACTACTATCAATGTCTACATCACTTTTTTTTGTTTTACAATTTCGATTATAGAAATACACTAGGCGGCCAAAAGTATCCGGACACTTTCAAAAATTCACATTTTTACATATAGCCAAGGGCGTAGCTAGGGGGGTGCAGGGAGGTGCAGCTGCACCTCCCTAGATCAGAGCCAATGGGAGGTCACTGTGACCTCCCATTTTATTTATTTTTTTGACAAACGATTTTAATTAGATAAAAATGTGAGTGATATGTTTTTAAAACACAGGTTTTCACACATATCACTCACATTTTTATCTAATTTTCTGTATTACGGTTTGCATAGTGGTAAAATCATTTTATAAAAAACTACTGTTTTGTTCTTTTAGAAATATTTTGGTTTAAGGTGTGCATGACTGAATAAAGTATAGTTTCCTTGAGTTCATAATTTCTTCCTTTTTTTTTTTTGTGAAAATAGAATTTCAAGCACTTTTTTTTTTCTTTCTTGCTTTTTTCTTTCTGTTTTTATTGAAATATTTGACTTGTATGCTAATTTTTGGGAACTTTATACAAACTGCGTTACTATACCTAGTATTGATTACTTTTCAGAAAATGATAGTAGGCTTGCCTGTTTTTGAGGAGAAAATTTTTAATTTACCGAATGAAACTCAGAACCTTACTGAATGATTAAAAAATAAATAAATAAAATACAAGAATGCATACTTATCTATGTCTACCAAAAGAGACGTGAGGCATCACGAAAATAAATAAATTAATTAATTAAAGGAAAAAAAAGAAAAAAAAATAAAATAAAGAAGTTCAGCCTTGCAATACTGTCTCACTGTTTTCAAATTACATCAGACAATTTGTATAGAATAAAAACTTTTTGGGAGGTCACAGTGGCCTCTTATTGGGGTACCACTGCTTGCACCCCCCTAACGTGAGTCCTGGCTACGCCCTTGCATATAGCTCGAAAAATAAATGATCAATTGTTCTTTAACTTTAGTCATACAAAATATAGGCTTCACCGAACATTTCCAAGTTGAAATTAAATTACCCTTGCATTTGGGGGACGACAAGAAGGGGGGTTGAAAGTAAAACCGCTTTTTGACCATAACTCTTCGAAAATAGCTCGGAATAAGCTATAAATTTCAGTAATTAATTAGCATACTGTACAAATTTTTATGAACGTACCACTCTTACTTCCGAAGATATGAAGCATTTTTTAAAAAATGGCAATTTTATTTGAAGGGTTTTTGCTTATAACACGCAGAGTTTTTGATCAAACCTTATCAAAACTTCAGGAAAAATGACAAAATACAAGAGAAAGAACATACTGAAACGGTAAATAAAAATATTAAAAATCTGATGAGATATAAACGTTAAAAGGAAATATTTTTTCACGGCGCATGCGCGAACGACAGAAATTTGTAACTACAAAAATATTGTACTCTGATTTATACTTCATCTTATAAAAAAAGTTTCAGTTGAATATCATGAAAATTGAAAAAGATATCAGCGATCTAGTGAGCTGTATTTCATTCATTCGCAGACAATACATAAAAAGTGAGGGTCTGTCCACAAAGAGCTATTTTTAAATTAAAGGTTATTGCGTCATCGTTCAAAACCAACGTTTCAGGGGGTGTCCGGATGCTTTTGGCCACCTGCGTATAAGGTCTTTTTGGCCGAATAGGCGAAATGTGACTTCTATGCCGAATATAAATTTTCAAACTGTATACAATTTAACATTGAAGAAAATGCTCAATTGTCACCACACTATTTGTGGAGAACCCCTTGCCATTTATGTATTGTCTGCGAATGAATGAATTACGGCTCACTCGATCGCCGATATCTTTTTCAATTTTTACGATATTCAACTGAAACTTGTTTTATAAGATGCAGTATAAACCAGGCTACAATATTTTTGTAGTTATAAATTTCTGTCGTTCGCGCATGCGCCGTGAAAAATTATTTCCTTTTAACGTTCATATCTCATCGGATTTTTAATATTTTTATTTACCGTTTTAGTATGTTCTTTCTATTGTATTTTGTCATTTTTCCTGAAGTATTGATAAGGTTTGATCAAAAACTCTGCGTGTTATGAGCAAAAACCCTTCAAATAAAATTGCCATTTTTTAAAAAATGTTTCATATCTTCGGAAGTAAGAGTGGTACGTTCATAAAAATTTGTACAGTAATTATACATAGTATGCTAATTAATTACTGAAATTTAAAGCGTATTCCGAGCTATTTTCGAAGAGTTATGCACTGTTAAAAAAAACCTGAATTTTCAGGAAGATTTTTACTGATTTTAACAGTAAATTTCCGTTTTCGTTTCAAAACAGAACTTTTCCTTGAAAAAACGGAACTATTCCGTGAATTACCAAGTTGGAGAAACAAAAAACGGAATTTACCCGGTTTTGTGGTTGAAATATAACCGAACGAGAGAGTTAGATACAGTCTGAAGAGACTTGGCGCGTGCGCAGAAACGACGGCAGCATAAATGATTCATAACTGAATCAAAGTGCGCAGCAAAAGTAACGCAAAGTCATCGAGAATTAATGTGCATGTTTACGCTTCTGTGAAAGCTGTATTATTCGCATTAGCATGGAAAAGAGGACATTTGTGTCTCGTCGTTTGGATAGCTACTTTACAAAAAACATCACAGTCGAATGTTATTTAATCGTGTTCCTCAGGACCTTATTATGTGTGCGCCATTTTGTTTCAATTTGAAAATGCTTCGTCGAAGAGCGTTGACTATTGTTATAGCATTCGAAGAAGAATTGTTCCAGGATTCTGCGTAGTTAATCAAATTGACTGGAAAAATAATTTGGATCTTTTCATGTGTTATTCGGTATCCAGCATTTCCTAGCTCAACATTTTTAAGAAGACTTCGTTTATCGCAATGGATAGAATCAAAATGGGCAACAAAAGGGCGTGTTAGTATATTTTAAAATCTACTCGCTCTATTGTTGCCTTTTTTGATCAACAAAAATTGAAAATTTTTATTTAAGAGGTAAGAATTTTTATTTTTGTTACTGCTATTTTTATTTTAATCTGAGTCCAGACTTAACAGTTAGTTATTTCATGATGTAAACCAATTGTGCATTTTAGTATTTAGTAGTTGCATGTATAAACTTCCTGGTGCTCAGGGTTAGTAAAATTTAGTGAAATGATTTTTGTAATTTTATATCAAGATTTAAAAGCTTAGTTTCAAAACTTAGCTTTTTTACTTTATGACTTTACTTCGTTAATGTGACGAAATTAATGTTGTCAAAACTACGAAAATGATTGTCAATTTGACAATACTAGGATAAAGAAATATTTCGCTACATTTGACGAAATTCATCCCCAAAAAATTACGAAATGTTCGCTCGGG
Source organism: Uloborus plumipes (assembly GCA_038373865.1). NCBI lineage: Eukaryota > Metazoa > Arthropoda > Arachnida > Araneae > Uloboridae > Uloborus > Uloborus plumipes. The sequence continues at coordinate 27,401 of JAXGGA010016047.1, forward strand.
GTATATTCTTGGAAGTGATTTCATCAAAAACAAAGAAAATTCGTTAATTTTGAGAGTGCATTTCTGAAAGTGTTGATCACTATGAACACCATAACGTAAATATATATGAAAATAGAGGAAATCAGTAACAATACAGGATTTTTTTTTTCAAGGAACCACGAATGTTTCAAATTCAGAAAG
>JAXGGA010016048.1:0-27580 GCA_038373865.1 Uloborus plumipes
TCATATTTTTTATTTTATTTTCTACAGAGATAAATTATGTCAGTAACATTTTCAAGTATATTGTTTTTTTTTCAATGCTTTTAAATTTATATTTATCCGAATAAGTCGAATTTTATTCATTAAAAGAGAGTATATTCGATACAAAAGCTATTGTTCTGTCTTTTTATTTCTGGAAGGAAATATATTGGGTACGGAAATATCTTCGTTTGGTTTTGAAGAAATCTTTTAAAACGTTAAAACAATGTTTAAGATATTATGTATTTAGAATGACTCGAAGCAAAATCTAAAGACGAAGAACTTTTTTATTAAGTTATACAAATTCGGTTAGAATTTAAATTAATTGTTTACTATATTGTGCGCGAATTACTACTATTAAAATCTGTTCGCGTCTGTCTGTCTGTCTGTCCGTCTGAAGCTTGAACTCCTCAAAAACCGCTGAGCGTAAAGAATCAAACATAATATCATTCGATTTGAAATTTTCTAAGGAAGACAGTAAGACCAACCGCGTGATTGTACGACTTTAATTAACAGAGATATTAATTAAAACGTTAATTAAATTCTTTGCACTTTTAAAATTCCAAGACATTTATTTCTTTCAGTTGCCATTTTAAATTGAAGCGTTAATTAAATTATTGCACTATTTTAAATTCCAAGACTTTTATTTCTTACCGTTGCCATTTTAAATTAAAGCGTTAATTAAATTATTGAACTATTTAAAATTCCAGGGCATTTATTTCTTACCGTTGCCATTTTGAATTAAAACGTTAACTAAATTATTGAACTATTTAAAATTCCGAGTAGTTTGTTGAAACTGTCCTCGCTACTCTAAAGGCGAGCCGCCTTGACGGCGAGTTAGGTTATTTAAGGTTTTCCTCACTACTCAACCCTCATATTAAGGTTTTCCTCACTACTTTAAAGGCGAGCCGCCTTGGCGTCAAGTAGTTTTCTGAAACTGCCTTCACTACATTACAGCCCGTGCAACGCCGGGCCACGCAGCTAGTACAATATTACTGATGGTGCATGAGTTCAAATAAATAGCTGTGTAAAAATGCAGTTTTCATTTCAAATTTGGACTTTACAGAGCTCAAAGCGAACACATACGCCGGTAAATGCTTAGTTATTCATTTCAGCTGAGACATATAACTAATAATTTAATATTTTTCAACAAATTGAGCTACACCTAAATCACTATACTTTGTGCTATATCAACATCGTTCATTAGATAATTAATTGATTGTTGAATTTTGTTAAACATTATATTTAAACAAAAAAAATACTTATTAAATAATAACAATAATAATAATAATGATAATAATAATAATTATTATAATAATAAATGCATTTATTATAACAAACGTAGCAATTAACATTTTATGTAACGAACTATGTCTTCCTTTTTCTTGAAAGATAATAAAATTAAAAAAAGACAGAAAGAACACAGGTAAATACAAAATATAGTGAGTAATTTGAAAATTGTTAGGCACCAAATCCCATTAAAATTCTATAATAAAGTATATTTTTAGTTGAAATATTTCAAATTTAGAGTTTTATTAATTTTTGAGAAGTAGAAAAAGAGTTTTCAGAATAAGAAAGGCAAAAATTGGAAAAGAGGAAACCTTATAGAAATGGTATAAACAGCATCCCCTTCCTCGAATCTACCTAGGTTTTTTTAATTGCTGTGGAATGCGGAGGGGAAATCTCACCGACAATCATGCATTTCTTCACTTCATATTTATTGTTTTTTATTTCTTGTAAAGTTCAGAGGTATTGACAGGGAAGAGAACTAATAGTGTCATACCCGATCATCTGGACATTTTTAATAATAAATAAATAAAATGACAAATATTGAGCTGTAATATAGTTTTTCTTTTCTTTTTTTTTAAGCGTTATTTTTAGAATGAATTCCTTGAGATGAATGCATTTCAGAATTTCATTTTAGAATGTATTTCAAGATGCTTGTCTCTTTCTTTTTACATGTTTTAAGAACAATTCAGATTTAAAAAACGTAAATATTACGGTATTTATGAAAACCAAACAAAAGAGGTCGGTTAATATTTAAAATATTTGATTGAAGCTGCAAATATGTATTCCTTTAGAGCCATTTGTGTTCACTATATGATTTTAATACCCTATTTGTAGATCTCGCACCATGTCTGTTTAAAATATTTTAGAGAATATTTCTATATGTGAGAAATGAAATATGATCTACCATTTCAGATTACAGCCTTTTTGGAGTTAAATTCGTATGACAGGTTTTTTTTAATACTAGCAAGGACAGCTTAAGTCGTTCATATTGTCTTAAAATCCATAATGACAATCTATTTGACTACAGTGATTGCAACAGTGTATGATCAACATCACGGACGGTGAGAAACGAGCTCTAAATTTAAAGTTAGGAAAGCACCTACCGTAAATTAGAAAATTACAAGCAAAGCTGAAATGTAAATATCTGGTGTAAACTATGTTATTGTTTTTGAATTTGTATTTTAATCTTCTTCTGGGGTGTTAATTATCAGTGGGTACATTATTAATGTCAAAGATTTCATACACTCAAATATTTTAACTTATTTATTTGTGACGAATCATTAACTTATCTTCCATTAACTAAAACACACATTGAGCTAATTAAACATGAGTAAAATGTTGTGAGGAAAGTAAACTGAAGGGCACGTGTCAAAAAACGCTAAATCTAAATTGACTAAATCTTTAAATTAGGACAATAGCAATAAATAAATAAATCGCAACAAGTATTGTTTTATCTATCTCCAATAAATCCAATAAATCTTAATGGTTCCGTTGTAGCATCTGCCTATTGAACAAAATGTGTTGAGAAGTAAAAACGCATGCATTAATCTTAATTACATGCTTGAAACGCTGCCACAGGAAAAAGAATATCACACACGTTGCTATTTATGAGTGGTAATTTAACTCCAATTTCATTCAAACCTGTTATAAAAAAATACATGTCTAACACACATATCGTGATATAACTAACTCCATACGCTTCCCATTTTGCCTACATTCATTTCAAGTTTACGAAAGTAAATTTCGTTTCTAAGCTTAAATGTGGTTCCAAAAGCAAACAAACATTTGGTGCATACCATTTATTTAAATGTCTTTTGGAAATGTAATCAATGCTCTGCATCTGGTGAGACTGATTTTTCTACGGCTTAACTCTTTTCTACAGCAAATAAGGCTCCTAAATCATTCTGATAATAATCAAAATTCAACGAGGCACACATGTTTCATACTAAATTAATTTATTAAAAACGAGAAAAAAAAAAGAAAATAACAAAAATGCCCTCACTAGCCAAATGCTTACGTACTGGTAGGAAACATTGACGACATTATCTTATGACTGCTAAGGGACAAAAGAAAGTGTTTAAAAGTTTGGAACATAAACCTTAATTACACGCAGAGGGACGGAAAGCTCTTTTCATTTATGAGCAGCATAAATCACAAGTTGGCGTTTGGCGAAAAACAAAATTAGAGCTACTCCAAACTCTATAATTGCCAGAATTGCTAGCATTATTCCACAACACCTGCTTTTAATGAATGGGTGAACCAAAAAAGAGTAGCAATTTTCTTTTCATATTTTTGCTGTGTTACATCACATCGCAAGGAAAATATTTAGCCATCGAATTACTGCGGGGAATGATTGATTTACATGTATATTTAACGATATTTTTTCTTGGTTTGTTTGTACAGAATTAATTTCGTGTAAAAGAACAGCAGTACTTAAAAGAAGTTATTCAGGAGGTAGAAGAAGAACAAGTGATTTAACAAGCGTAATTTACTTAATATGAAGATTGTAATGAACTAAATGATTATGCTTGATATATTAAGATCGTAGAAAAAATGTGGACTGAGATGTTGCCACAAATTCTGTAATTAAAAATTTGGCTCTTCAAGACAGCGATGTATGTATAATTGTTATAAATGTTTGATTCATATTTCAACATCAGTCAACGTAGTGCAAAGTGTTATTATGTCTTAAGTCATCCTTGAATTATAAAAATTATAGACATGTTTAAATAAAAAAATATTCGTAAAAATTATTTAAAAAAAAGTTAGTTAAAATCGAATTATATCATTTGTGTTTTAACTAAGCAAACAAACATTTATACATTATGCGACATAAAAAGTGCTATAATATTTGTCGCACTTTGTTCTTTTAGAACAAATGGATGCATTTAAAATCGTAATTATTTTTCCTCAAAAAGTTTTTCTTAACTTCTTTAAAAATTTGAGTTGAATTTTTCTGACGCTGTTTTTACTATTGAAGGTGATCGTATATCAATTAAATAAAATGAAATATTTTTAATTAAACATAGCATAGGACAATTGAATAATCGCAATATTGCACTCTACTACGTTTGATAGAATACTGTAGAAACATTTTTATGTATAAAAGTAATGCAAAGATATGAAATTGTTAACATCAATGTGCTATCAAATTAAGAGCAATTTTTATTTAATATAATTGTTTTTCATTTCATTATAATTATTTATAATGTCTTGCGTACAAAACCATGGTTTACCAATGAAGCAACTGCAAGATATGTTATACTGATGTTAATGCTCAAACAATATACTCCCAGAAATAAACTCCAAATTCTGCTTAGAAAATGACCGTAAATGAATATCAACTGTTGCAGAACCGCGTAAAACACAATTTTAATATGCGGAAATCAGGTGAAGACATGTACGGGCACTCATCACCAAAACGGACTTGCTTAATCAACTGCTTTAAACTTGGTTTGCATTACTGAGTAATCAATAGTGCAATCGAAATTGTGTGCTCAGATATCCTCTTGGGATGCATAAATTAGTACCAGCAATCGGAATAGCAGCAGTAACCACCTTACGGACTGAGAAAAGTAGTTGATGAAACGCAACGCAACAGAGGTGTCAAAGAGATAATTCGTGTTAAACACGAAGGCTCCAGATGAAAGGGGGAAAGAGAGGGGGGTAAGTGGAATTCTGTTATAATAAATCTATTGAATGGAGTCTAGTAATGGCATGACATTTTCTAACAAACTTCTGTCCTTGTACATGATTGATAAAATTGTGTTAAATCCATGGCCGCTGGATTGGAAATGCGATTTTAAATAACCAATCATCTCTAAATTTCAGAACCTAGTTAACGTGTCAGACTAAGTAGTAAAATGGAATTACTTCATAATGACGATTGCTGTTAAATTTCCTGCAAAAATCGTATTATAAACTTAATATTTTAATAGCAATGACATGCCTAAATGATTTGAAAATTTCAAAAATTTGGTTTAATAAACATTATTTTCAAAAAAAAATGCTTAAGTTCTTTGAATTTTTTTCCGTAAATCATACAGTGATTATTTTTTCGGCTTTTAAGTAATATTAGAAGTGTAGTCAAAGTACTGTTAATTTATGGCAGTTGCTCTTATGGAGCATTATATCGTGGGGTTACAAGTGAAACACATTAAGTCAAAAAACATGATTTTCAGAAAACGCTGATCAAAAAATTTTTATTTTAACTTCCTTGGAATTGACATAATTAAATTAAATTAAATTATAGTAATGGTATTTTTTGGTTATTACGAACCATTTTTGACTCTGGCATGCTTATTTTATATTATTATCCCCAGCATGATAATGGTAGGGCATTAATAATGATCATTAATTATACGACTTAGTGTGTTTCAATGACTTAGTGAGTTTCACCAGTAGAAACAGCTCATTTTTGTGTGTGAGATGAACTAAAACTCTGAAAATTAATAATTTGACTTAGTGTGTTTCACTTGTAACCCCACGATATGCTCTACTTTCTAGGATACTAAGTACTTGAAAGAAATTGTGCATTACCCTGTGATATTATGTAACGTTAATAGTATTTTATGTTAATTTTTCTCTTTTTTCATTACTTAAAGATAATTTTTATAAATTTTAAACCTTATTGTTAATGAAGAATTTCGGCAGTTTAATAGGAAAAAATCTAGAATGAGTTTTAAATTGCGATGATTTTAAAGATTTGTTTTTAATAAGAAGTAAATTTAGTGATCCTATATAATATTTCCTTAATTGTTTTAAGAAAATAATTAAAAAACTAACTTTCTCACTAAAACAGCGTACACTAGAAAATTAAACTCAAGTTTTGAATACCATTCTCAATACATAGCCATGAATTCATTACCGGAAAAAATATAGTCATAAAGAAGCTTAAAAAAGTTCTAAGGATAAAATTCTTCCTTGCAGTGTATGCTTTATCAAGCATATTATCAAGAGGATCTTTTCTGTTTTGAAAAGTTCCGCCTGGATATGACTTGATGACGAGTACTTTAGATGGTAATGAGTTTTCTGACATCCAACCATCTGAAAACCTACCTATTGTGTTCAAGAAATAGAGTCAAAAAAGAAGGTAACATCATTATTCCACCATATTCAAAGATCCCGGAATTTTTTTCATTATTATTACATTTTTCTCGAAAAGTTTTTCTCTGTGATCTCTGAAAAGAAATAACTGGAGAAAAGCTTTTTTTGGGGCTTTATATTTTTCATTTTGTTATTTCATGACACCAACTTTGCTTTTGCTGTCATTATTTCGAATTAAATAACTTATTATTTTCAGTCTGCATTAAAGGTCGATTTCATTGTTGGATGTAGACTTTTATACGTCTGAGAGAAAGTTTGAAATATGATAACACCGAGCGTTTTATTTCAAATGACACGGTCAAAAAAAGAAATTTCCTGAAACTATTCATTTTGTAGTGACGTTTCTACAAAATAATATATATATGTATATATATATATATATATATATATATATATATATATATATATATATATATATATATATATATATATATATATATATATATATATATATATATATATATATATAAACTTCAAACTTTATTATTTTAATTGTATAATAACAATTGAAAAGTTTTCTTTAGCAAATACTATAAATCAGCAGATGGATTTAATTTTTATAGCAAAGTTATTCATTAAGTTTTTCATATAAAAATGAATTTTAGTCCGTATTGCCCATTAAAATATCATTAAAAGTAATTTTTCTGTAACCATGTGTCATAATATTGCCATGTTTTTTTTTCTTCATTACTTAAAGGTAAGTATAAAAAAAAATAAACTTTTAAATGGTTTATAAAGAAGTTAAGTATATTTTTAGAAACAATTAACAGTATGAATTTTTAAATTACTATGATTTAAAAACAGTTCAATTTGTGCGCAAATGAACCAAAAAGCAACTTTTTTAGTGCCAAACTTGCTTGGCACTGAAGAAGGAGGCTTTATTTCTTTGAAATATGCTTGCCAATTTTTAATCTGGACTTATTTGTGCTTTTAGACGTTGCTTTTTGGTTTTTACTTACTATCATTTAGTCCTAAATACGGGGCTTAACATTAAAACTGCCATTACAATTGTGTTCTTAAAACACGGTAATGATGTCTAGGGGTATGGTGTTAAGTTTTTTTTTACTTTTTAAACATTTCAATACTGTTATTTGTACATTTTATATTAATTATTTAGCAATAGTATTATAATCCATCTGTTAATGAATACCATAATACTAAAGATTATTGCAACGTATTTTATATGTAATTATTATATCCGATTGATAAAATTTACTAAACTAGTTCGAGCTGTAACTAAGGCAAAAAATCTCTCCTAAATTTTACGCCACAGAAATAGGCATACGTAATTGCATTTGCATAAAAAGTGGAAATTAAATAAGTTCTTATTTATGTTTCAATCCAAAATTTCAAGTTTATCCAATAATGGTGTTGGTATTAATCTTTTTTTTTTCTACATTTGATTTTTAGTCTGTACTGCTTGACCGTGTTGCTTCTTCAAAGCTACTGAGACCCGTAATAGTGCAAGATTTATTTCTGATGAAAAAGTTCTCAATTATTGTAAATAGCAGCTGCAAAATTCTTCAGTTGGAACTTCATTGGCACAAAATTACACTGGATGACTCTAGCGAAATGCAGAAATAAATGATAACTTCTTGCAACATTAATTTTACACTCAGTACCTAATGAAAAAGCAAGATAGCGCTCATAAGCGGGGGTTCGTGAGAGCTTTACTCTGATGATGCATACAAAAGGTACGCGTATGCATGCGTTTTCAAAGTGAAATTCCAAGTGTAAGCATAATGTTTAAAGTTAAAATTAAAAAGATAAATATCATGTTAAAAAATGAAACATCATAATATCTAAAAACGTATTTTTGCGTTACTGTAAATATACTCCAAAATTAATAGTTATTGTCAAAAATTTTATGACCGTTTCATTTTCAGGACTTTACAAATGACCTCTCAATGAATGTGTTTTAGATGCCTAGAACGGTTATAAATTATACTTAACTATAGCATTTGATTTTTTTCCCGAAACAGACCTTAAAACTTCCTCTAATTTATATATACACTAGCTGACCCGGCCACGCGTTGCTGTGGCTAAGGTATGGGTTAAACTATAATGTTTCAGTAGAAACGAGAAACTTTATCACCGATCAACTTTATATAAATATGAATTTGAGGTCAAAATATGAAAACAATCGAACAAAATTTCCTAAGTTTGCTAGAAACAAAAAATCGACAAAAAATGTAGCATTTTAGTACTTAGAAATATTATATTCAAGCTTGTAACAATTGAGTTACCGTAAAATGGGGTGTATAGGAACAGCGGGGTCAATCGGAACAAAACTTCCCGACCGTACAAAGAAATTCTTCATAAATATACAATTGGGTATTTTTCGCCATGAATTTATTTTTAGAAAGGTAAGATCATAGAAAGTAGGAAAAAATTACTTTTGTCAATCTGGCAATGCTACTGGCTTCTAAGGAGGGCTGCACGTGGAATGCTTGAAAGCATCACATTTTCATAGACTGCAAAACTTCATATGCAAGAACAAACCTTCTTATAGTTAAAAACTAAGAGTGGTATGTTTCAATTATACATGTATATGAACAACAGCATACCACATTAGAATTTACATTTTTTATAAATTGTGTCATAAAAATGAAGGATTCTGAAAAATGCCGTAGGAAAAAAGTTTGCGAGGTGAGTCGGAACACTTAGTTATGTTGTTCCAATTCAAACTTATTTGAAGGAAACTGTGAAAAATTAAGATTCTAACCCCAATTCTTTTAATCAAGACAAGGATAAGGATTTATTACTGTTTTTCTCTTCTCGTGAGCAACTAGATCTTAGAATGACGAAAAGTTGCAGATTTCAAAAGACTTTTTCTTCAGGAGACTTCTTTTAACTTAAAATACGAGGGAGAAAGTCACAGATTTTATGTAGTAAAAGTCCAGCACACAGACAGTGATGAATAAGCGAAAAAATCTTTCAGGACAATCCTTGAAACCCAGAGATTTCAAGAAACAAAAGAAAAGGCAGAGGATGTTATGAAAAAACTTAAGCCAAGTCACAATTGCTAGTTTTAAGGACAAGTACATATTTGTGGACGACATGAGTGACTTCCATTCATGTTAAATCTCTGTATTTCAATTCAAAAGCATTTCTTAAAATTACTTTTCATTTTTCATAAGTTCAAAATTATTTTGAATTTGGACTAATTATAAACGTTTACTGGTATTGAAATTATACATTTATTTGACAGTAATTATCTGTTCTTATTCTCCCCCATCAATATTACTCATGTTTGTGATACCTATTACAGGTTAAATTGAAAAAAATAAAAATTTTAACGTGTGTTCCGATTGACCCCTATCAGCGGGGTGATTCGGAACACCCATAATTTCCTATATGTTTTAATAATAATTGTTCGAAATGTTTTGTCCTTGCTTGGAATATCAAAAGTAAAGCAAGACCGAAGTTTTTACCCAAAAAATCAAATTAAAAAAAAAATCTTTTAACTGCTTTTTTACAATCAAAGCTGAAAAGTGTTCCGATTCACCCCATTTTACGGTAATTAAAAATTTGCTAATTGCTATTGTAAGATTTTATTTTTTAATGTTACATTTTATTTTTTAATAATGTAGGTAGATTAGATAATTAACCAATATTATTTGTTATTCTTTGAATTATAAGCATTTTTAATTTCAGTTTAACTCAACACTAATGGGTGCACAATAATTCTTTGTTAATCTATCTTTGTAATTCTTTCGAAATTCTTTGTTAATCTCTCTCTTGTACACAAAAATAGATTGGACGATTTTCCCACATGGGAGCAAGCGACCTATAGTTGTCCATGGGAAAAACATGGATTTTCTAAATCTAAACCGCAAATTGACATTGTATGTCTTTGGAACTTATTAATGGACATGGCGAAAGCTAAACGAATGGGAAACTGTGGCCTTTTGAAGGGTATTGAAGATTCTGACGCGGTGTCATTGGGATACGTGGCAACAGAACTACTTCATCTTTAAACTTGAAAGTCAGAATGATTGCCTCAATAATGTTCCCTGTGATTTTTTTGATGTATATATACATGATGTATATGTATATATACATCAAAACTACTACTTTAATTAGCAAATTATTTTCTATAGTTATTACAACATTTTAAAATAGCTTCGATGATACAATAAGTTTCACAAATCAAGACATATATTCCACGTGAACGAATAAACTACTTTAAAAGAATTTTCTTTCAGATATATTGATTTATTTGGATGTTTCTTCTTAGGTCTGAAATATTTACATCTTTTGAATTTTCTTCTCGGGTTTTGAATCGATATTTTGTTAAAAAAAATACAATTCTCTTACATTCTTCTTTCCCAGAGTTAAAACTTGAAGCGAATATTGTTTCTTAACAAGAAGCAGTCATAAAAACTAGAATTGGAAATTGGAAAATTCAGTGATATCTGCTTCTTTCAGAATGATATAAAAATTAACATTTTTCCGGATAAGAAAAGCTACGTTCTAATTAACATTTTATTTTAATATGTTTTAATAAATTTCCTTGCCTAATTGCAAACGTAGTCATCATAACAGTAATGCTGGATTTTTAAGTTACACATTTGATGTTGATATACAAATTATTCTGAAAAAAAACAAAGTAAAGTAAAAATTATATTGTTTTGAGTTTGTATAAGTTAAATCTTCTTTTTTTCTGAAAGAAATCAGCGTCATCAAGTCATCAAATAAAAATGCTCCTTTCTAAAAGCATAGATTCTACATTGATGATATATACAATTTCGTTATAGATTACGAGATTGTATACAAAAATCTAACCAAACAGCATTAAATTACATAATACTGAAACGTTATATTTACAGTGTATTATTCAAACAACACTCATGCTCGAATCCGAAGACAGTTAATCAATTATCAGTTAAGTAATTACGTGAAAAATTGTTCCAACACTTTTCAAGCCTTTATTTTTAAAAATTTGCTATGCTATTTATCTATACTACCCAGATTATCCTGATTTGCCTTTGTTCCCAGTTACTCCGGGTAAATGGGTTCTGTAAAGCTTACGTATACAAAATTTAATGTTGCTGATATCGAAAATTATCAAATAGAATCAATATTATAAGAAAAATTAAGCTAAATTTTGCATATGAATGTACGTCAAAATAGCATTTTTCATCGTACGTTTAAAAAAGAACAAAACAAATAATTACAAGCATGCATTTCTTTTAAGTATGCATGCACTTAAAACGAAAAACAATAGTTTTCCTTAGCTTCTATGTAGTGCAAAAACAAAGAAGACAAAAAAAAAATCAAGAAATGATTTTCAATGAAAGTATTAATACGCAATTTGATGATAATATTCAAACAGAGCAAAAAATGTATCTTTAGTCAGATTATATGCGGATGTGTATAAAAAAAACGATCCCCCAAAAATGCCTGTCTTGCATCAAAAAATACTCTAAACTCCATCATTAAGTTTCAAAACAACTGCCGATAGTATTTCTGCCATTATTTGAAATTCGCCAGAAGAAACAAAACTTTAACGAGACTCACAAAAACTTGATCGCAACGGAGCAGTTCTCTTAAAAGGATAGAAGCACCTTGAATGTTCCTCATTGTAACTAACTGCTGGTGACTCTAATGCACTCGTAGCTGGAGGAAATATTTGTGATTCGGGTATCTGTTAAATTTCAAAGCATTGCTTGAATGATATTTTTACGTAAACTTAGCTTCTTGAAGAAAAAGTAGGATTAATGCTACGGCAAGTATTCTTTAAAAATAGATTTATTTTTAGAAGATGACTAGATATTCAATCATTACGGATGAGTAAGAACTATTTTATTTGAAAAAAAAAGAAAGAAAAAGAAATAATCTATAATGGAATCAGGAAAAGAGAAGATACGAGAATTATTCTCTTTTTCGTACAGAAAACCTTGAAATTCTTTTCCATTATACTATTAAAGTAAAATTATTTTGATTTTGTAACAAATATTTGTAAAGTGAAAATTGTTAAAAATATGGTTCTGTTATTGTCAAGTGCTTTGCTGACTGCAGTGTTTAAAAGCTTATTTTTACAGAAATTATCTTATACGAAATAATTTTAAGCTTATCATATGCAATAAAAAATAAAAATGATTTAAAATAACAAAAAAAAAACCCTAACTCAAAAAACAAATCTAAAAAGCATTTTCCAACAGTTTATTTACTCGTTTTCTAAAAGCTGATAATTACAAATTATATTATAGAAGCTATGCTGTATTATATGTACCTAAAAGCATGTTTTCACTGGAGGTAATTAGCTCGTGATATTTACCAGTAAATTTTAACCGGCTAGCTACAAAGTATTTAAACACGATTTAATTTTTTTAGTAAATTAAAACAACCAAGTATTTACAATCAAGGAAAATACAAACCACCTGATGAAGCGAAATAGCAAATTCTTGAATAAATCGAAATAGCGCGTCAAATATTTTCAACTATTTAAATACGTATGATTCTAAAATAGAAACTCACTTTAAGAGATTTTTTTAACAGTGGCAGTCAAGTGATGCTTACGAGAAGAGCCAACAAAAGACATCTCGCATAACTAGAAGCACTTTTTACTATGTTTGTCACAAATGTAATTTTATAATCTTCTGCTTCAGTCAATAATGGTACGAAGTATTTTACGACTTAATATTGTAAATGATGCGTTCGATTAAACGTCGTCAGTTTTCGAACATACAGAAGATAAATTAATATCTAAGACTATGAAAATTTTTCAATGTCTCACAAAATCATCTGTAAAGCTTTTGTAATTGACTTGATACTTATAATTTTTTTCAAAAGTTACTCCTATTTTGAAACAATACTATTCATTTGTTCAAGTTATTGCATTGCCGTGATGTTGATTTAAAATTAGCACCCATTAAATAAGTGTCCATTCTACCGAAATATATTACCTACAACTAAAGCAAACTATTAAAAAAACATTTAGCATATATCTCTCAACGGTTGGGATGCACCGGTTAATCTGCAACACCGATTAATCGGATATAATCAGCCACCTTGCCGATTATTAATAAATGGCAAAATCTTCGGCACAAAAAAAATCGGCACAAAAATATTTTCTGAATATTACTTTTTAAAGTATACCTTCACCAAGAATCTATGATAACAATTGTATTAACAGTAAATAAATGTAATTTTCTGTAATAACATGCAGTATGAAAGTGAACAGAGTAAAAACAAAACAAATATTTTATCATTATACAGTGCGTAAGAACTGCAAACTGATTGGAATATTAAAAGGTAACCCTCTCTTATATTCCTGAACTTTTCAATTGGAATATGAAAACAAATATTTCATTTCATTTATAATCAGTTAGATGTTAAAAAAAAAAGAAAGAAAAAAACTTCAAGGATGTTGAACAAGAAACTACGATGGATAATTTTATAAACAAGAAATAAATAATTTTCTACAAGCACAAGCAAAACACGTAGTACAAAAGTAGTGGAGTAAGTGAAAAAAAAATTAATTTAAAGAATTAAATACAAGTTGATACAAGTGATTTAATAAATTAATATTCTCCTTTTGAATAAATTCAGACAATTTGATAATATTGCAGCATTTTTCATGTGTCGATACTTTTCTCCTTAGCTCTTAATTGTTTTAGATAGCCTCTAATTTTCAAAGAATGAAAGAGTTGAAATAAATAGCTACTTATAATTGAAAAAATAACTTGCATTAGGAGCACCCCTTAATTAAAGTGCTCACCACTGCTTCCCCCAATTTTTCAAATAATTTTCATTTCTAGGCTCTTAATGCAATTTTATTCTCAAAAATATGGTAATAAGTTCAAAGAAATTGGGTAAAATTATGAAATTATGTATTTTGAGAAAATTGGCAAATCTTCTCTCAGGAATAAATAAATAGCTATTTCTAAAAGCAGAATTGCAAAATAAAGTGGAAAAAACAGTGAGAGTGAAATTTGTAACAAAAAAATAATAATCCTAATCATTAATCGGCTCTACGGATTAATCGGCCGATTATCGTTAGCCGATTAATCGGTAATCGGCATTTGGCCAATTTGCTTATCGGTGCATCCCCACCCAACTTTTTTTTTTAATTAAATGCATCCATGTTACTCACAAACCTATGACGTCTTTGATTTTTGACTTTTTAGCATGAACATTAATGAAGTTGGCTATTTTATCTTAGCAATTTCAGTTTATTTCTATCGCCTTGTGCGAGGGATACGTTCCAAGAACCCTCGCGTTAGTCAAAATTTTGTATGGTCGAAAATTTCATTTATACAAATTTTATATAAGCAAAACATTTGAAAACCTTCTTGAAAGTGTCTTGAACCATTTTTAATGCACATTACCGTTTCATACCAAAATAACTGAATGTTTACTGTATTTTTTATAAACTGGCATTGTTCAACATAAAATACTGTTACGATGCACAAATCCGTGACTAACCAATGGCAAAGAGAGATATAACGTAAAACACAGAATGTAGTAATAATAAAATAAAGCACTCTAATAATACTGTACACGTACAGTAGATACAGTAATTATGTTTATAACAAAATGAGGTTCCGATTAGCTGGGTGTGGCAATAGTCGCTTTCAGTGATGCTAAAAGAGATTTAAATTCTGTCACGGAACCGATATTGCGAGTCAATAACGAAGTCAGCACTTACGCTTCACGACTCCTTTCCGAAACATTTTGTGTTTACAAGGGAAGAATTCACGTTAGCTCTAAATTTGTTGAAAAACTTCAGTTACAGCCATATCGCTTAAGTTGAATCGCGTTGTAATTTCAATCGCACGCGCGATAGTCTGTGGAGTTAGCGACAAAAAAAGCCGAAATATTTCACTTCCGGATACCAGTGTGAAATTTGGTACAGAGCTTATGTACATATATAAGAACAAAAAACCGCCGGGAGACACTTGATCACGGGTCATGAACTCTCGTGATGACTTCATCAAGATGGCCGCTTTTACAGGTAAATACGTTCGTTTAATTGCTTAAAACTCCATCATAGATTGAAATATTGCAAAACTCAAAAGTATCATCTGAAAGCTCTTTGAAAGAGCTATTTAGAAAGATTTAATTTTTCTTTCTGAGGTCAAAGTCCCACCTGTAATGACGTCATCAAAATGGCCGCTTTTACAGGTAAATACGTTTGTTTAACTCCCCCTAAAACTCCATCATAGATTTAAATATTTCAAAACTCAACTATATCATCTGAAAGCGCTTTAAAAGATTCTATTTAGAAATATTTAATTTTTCTTTCTGAGGTCAAGGGCTCACCTGTGATGACGTCATCAAAATGGCCGCTTTTACAAGTAAATACGTTCGTTTAACTGCTTAAAACTCCATCATAGATTCAAATATTGCAAAACTCAAATATATCATCGGAAAGCTCTTTAAAATAGCTATTTAGAAAGATTTAATTTTTCTTTCTGAGGGCAAGGTCCCACCTGTACTGACGTCATTAAAATGGCCGCTTTTACAGGTAATTACGTTTGTTTAACTCCCCCTAAAACTCCATCATAGATTCAAATATTGCATTGCAAGACTCAAATATATCATCTAAAAGCTCTTTAAAAGAGCTATCTAGAAATATTTAATTTTTCTTTCTAAGGTCAAGGGCCCACATGTGATGACGTCATTTGAGGCCATTTTGATGACGTCATTACATGTGGTACCTTGACCTCAGTAAGAAAAATTAAATCTTTCTAAATAGCTCTTTTAAAGAGCTTTCAGATGATATGTTTGAGTTTTGCAATATTTGAATCTATGATGGAGTTTTAGGGGGAGTTAAACAAGCGTATTTACCTGTAAAAGCGGCCATTTTGATGACGTCATCACAGGTGGGCCCTTGACCTTAGAAATAAAAATTAAATCTTTCTAAATAGCTCTTTTAAAGAACTTTTAGATGATATACTTGAGTTTTGCAATATTTGAATCTATGATGGAGTTTTAGGGGGAGTAAACAAACGTATTTACCTGTAAAAGCGGCCATTTTGATGACGTCATCACAGGTGGGCCCTTAACCTTAGAAAGAAAAATTATATCTTTATAAATAGATCTTTTAAAGCGCTTTCAGATGATATATTTGAGTTTTGAAATATTTAAATATATGATGGAGTTTTAGGGGGGAGTTAAAAAAACGTATTTACATGTAAAAGCGGCCATTTTGATGACGTCATTACAGGTGGGCCCTTGACCTCAGAAAGAAAAATGATTTTTTTCTAAATAGCTCTTTTAAAGAGCTTTCAGATGATAAATTTGAGTTTTGCAATATTTGAATATATGATGGAGTTTTAGGGGGAGTTAAACAAACGTAGTTACCTGTAACAGCGGCCATTTTGATGACGTCATCACAGGTGGGCCCTTGACCTTAGAAAGAAAAGTTAAATCTTTTTAAATAGCTCTTTTAAAGAGCTTTCAGATGATATATTTGAGTTTTGCAATATTTGAATCTATGATGGAGTTTTAGGGGGAGTTAAACAAACGTATTTACCTGTAAAAGCGCCCATTTTGATGACATCATTACAGGTGAGACCTTGACCTCAGAAAGAAAAATTAAATCTTTCTAAATAGCTCTTTCAAAGAGCTTTCAGATGATATGTTTGAGTTTTGCAGTATTTCAATCTATGATGGAGTTTTAAGCAGTTAAACGAACGTATTTACCTGTAAAAGCGGCCATTTTGATGACGTCATCACGGAATGACCTTGACCTACGATCAAGTGTCTCCCGGCGTTTTTTTGTCCTCCTAAGTGAATTTTGATAATCACATTTTTATATCAATGTATCAAAGAAAATGATTGTTTAGAGTTAGATGCAACTTAACGATTGCCTGACTTTGAAAACAGATACATATTTTAGCGTTTTATGTCAAAACAATCTCCCATTAAAATTAAATGCAAATCTATATTCATTGAAAACCAATACAAAATTGGGAAATAAAGTAATTTGGCTTTTCTTTCAATAATTAGTCTTCTGAATTTTATGTTGCAGTATCTACATCCGATTGTTTAGAATGCTCTTTAAAGGGGAATCAAGAAACACAAACTTTCCATAATGGCTATAAAAGGTAGAAACGTCATTAAAGCCAGAAGAAGAACTTAACCAACCAAGGCAATCTTCATTATAAAAGGAGAAGCTGAACTGTACTTCCAAGATCTTTTCGTAATTTAGAATGTTAATTTGGTGGAACCTAGCCTTAAAGAAACGGAAATACGCTTCTCGTTTACAAGTGATTCAAAGCAAAAGACTTTCGTGAACTATTAGCACTGAAGTACCCCAGATCAAAAAATCATTTGTCTTTCAGACCCTCAGATTTCCGTTCTCTTCTGGATATTTATTTCGCAAAGTTTACATTTCCCTACGTAAGTTTACATTGTAAATTGTAATCTCATAAATGCTTTGACGATATGCGCATGTTTAAGTCCCATTGAGAAAGTAAGAAAATTTAAAAGGTATTAAAAAAGAAAATACATTGAATGCGAAGCAAAATTTGAGAAGAAATATTAGAGCATATATTTTAGCAAATAAGCGAGTATATCCGCCATGAATGCTTTAAAAGACCCCCCCCCCCCCCGCCGCACTCCCTCCGCATAGCTTATTTTATAATTTCAAAGGATGCCTTGGTGTAAAAAATAGTGAAAATAAGAAATTTAAAGGAGCTATAATTTACTCATCACATATAAATAGTTTCGACATTATCGTCTTTTCGAGTACAGCGCCGAACTTTTCATCTTCTTCAATATTGAACTGACTCATCGAAGATGCGAAAAACTTTCAATTGCAACAGATAAATACATTAGTTGAAGTTTTGTGAAGGCGTTTGATAGCATTTCAAGATGAAAACTTTCTCCAGTTATAAGCTTAGAGAACTGACAATTAACATCGACAAGATATTTTCTTCACTTTTTCAAGGCTGGTGGTACCAAATGTGTCCCATATTTTCATTGACTCCAGTTGCTTGGTGAGTTATTTCATTTTTTATGATTAAAAAAAATCCCACAAATTTCAATAAAACAATTTTAAACATGTGTCTGATAACCATTAATAACCAATGATTTTTTTTCTTGAAAAAATACAATAGTAGAGGTAAAGTGTGTCGAATATTTCTGCACCTGAAAGAGTTAAAAATCTAGTGCTTTTTTTTTCTCCTGATCTTGCAATTTCCAAGCGAATACAAAATGCACAAACATGGATATTGAATATTTTGGTTGAAGCTATTTTACTGTTTACCCACAACGTGATTTGGATGTTCGAGGTTTTTAGCGTTGTTTGAAATTTAACGATAATCCAGATTAACCGAGTTGTTTCGAAACATAAATCAGTGAATATGTATTTTTAGT
Source organism: Uloborus plumipes (assembly GCA_038373865.1). NCBI lineage: Eukaryota > Metazoa > Arthropoda > Arachnida > Araneae > Uloboridae > Uloborus > Uloborus plumipes. The sequence goes on from JAXGGA010016048.1 coordinate 18,745, forward strand.
TATATATCATACATAAAGTCAAAATGCACAGCAATTCAAGGACAAACGGTGGTAGCTAAATTGTAAGCCTTAAATAATTGAACCCTTTAATATTGTGAAAATAGTTACCAACCTCAGAAAGATACCAGACTGCTTCACTGAATTTGCATTTATGTCTTTTATTTTTTGAATTCTTATATTCTAATAGTAATGCTCTCAAAATTAAGTTATACAGAGAAATATTAAACCGTTCTTCCCATCTAAATCATCTTACTGTTCCTGCGCATTTTTGCCGCATGAATTTGTTTGAAATTTATGTTTTAATATTGATTGAAATACGCCTTATTGAAGCTAAACATGAAGGTAAATTAATTAAGGTATTTTTGAACTTTAAAGGTCATTAATGAGTTGTTACCTTTTAAACCCATTTCGATTTTTTTACCCACACAAAATCACCACAAATTCACTATTTTGACCAAACAAATTCATGTTTACTGTAACTCAATTCCACGTAACGGGATGCAACAATCAAACTTTAAACGCACACAGTTACAATTTGGCTCAATAAATATGTACATTTTTTTCTCTTCTGTAATTGGACGTTATTTATCCTATGATGTTACAACCCTAAATATTGGTGTGGAATCTTTGATTACAAAAAAACAAAACAAAAATTTTATTTTAGGTTTGGTTGTTACGTGCGTAACAGAAGAATTGCCCTGTCACATAAATTACAAGCTAGACTATATACAGGGTGTCCACTCCAATCGTGGACCAATAGCTAATTTCTAAACCGTTAGAGATAAGCATATAGTTTATTTAGGAAAAAATCTCCAAATTACGAAAGGAATTTTGGGTCTATTCAATGTTTTTCAAAAAATCAAATTTTGAAAGAGTCACGAAATTTAAATTTTTATACAGCCCCCCAGTCCTATCAATCATATTTAGTAAAACATTCTTGACACTGTAACGTTTAAAACTTAAAAAAATCACTGTTCTACGACAAAAATCGACCGAGTTATGACGTTTTGAAAAATCAAGCTTTTGAAGGATTTCGCAAACGGTCCCTTTAAGCGATCTCTCGATGACGTCATAAAACAATGCAAAATCTTGATTTTTCAAAACGTCATAACTCGGTCAATTTTTGTGGTAGAAGAGTGATTGTTTTTTAGTTTTAAACGTTACATTGTCAAGAATATTTTACTAAATATGATTGCTAGGACTGGGGGGCTGTATAAAAATTTACATTTCGTAACTCTTTCAAAATTTGATTTTTTGAAAAACATTGAATAGACCCAAAATTCCTTTCGTAATTTAGAGATTTTTTCCTAAATAAACTATATGCTTATCTCTAACGGTTTAGAAATTAGCTATTGGTCCACGATTGGAGTGGACACCCTGTATAACACTAATATGCAATAACTTAACGTCATGTTTAAAGATATGAGTTAAAGGACTTGGAGGATGGAGGAGCTATGTTACATTCTAAAACATAAACATTCTGGACCATGGTAAGCAATGGATACAGGTAAGCAAATAAAACTTAGCATCAACAAGTAGATGTCATTAGACCAATTCCATACTCACACTGAATGACAAAAAAGAAAACAAAACAGCTGCAACAACTGCAACAATAAAACGTTGAACTTTAATTACTCGCGATTTCGGTTTTGTCACATAACCCCTTCATCTCCCAAGCCCTTCAATTACAAGTTGATATTTATAAGACATTTGGAGTGTAAAAGAAATGATACTCAAACTATGTCAAAACAAATTTTTTATGGCCTTCAGCAATATTTAATTTTTTACAGATTTTCCCTTAGTATCGCATTTAAACAGAAGTTGTATTTTTGCTTTTTTTCAGGAAAACTTAATGGTTATACTTTACATTGTTTCACGGCCATAAATGCTAACTCAACAGTCTCACCCGGAAATACTCTAGTCGATGCATCTTATAAAACCAATAATCTAGATTCCGTTTCAGCTGTCTGTGCCTCCTACAGCGTCGTCGAAGGAATTCTCTTATTAAAATGGAAGTTAGTATAAAAGGGGATGAGAATGACAGGGTAATACCGTTGGGAAAGCGGTAAAAAAAGGACAGTTTTGTAATTTTGTCGTGTACTGTATTCATGGTGGTTTTCAAGGCTGTGGCCGGGGCGATTTATGACAACACATATCCAGCTGTTAATGCTTACGGGAAAGAAAGAGCAGTTACCCAGCTATTCGCTTTTCAAATGAGATATGTTAGAGCGAAATTGAGTTTTCCAACAGCCGGATGCGACGGGTGTTAAAAGAGCTAGTCGCTTGTTTTGACTAAAATAACAATCGTGAATTTCTTTGCTTTTTAATTTAAGTTTGGAACTACGCGTTGCCTCCGTCGTTTGGTATTTTTCTTGAGAGATGGATAAATCTTCAAACACGATTTGCGTTTTGAAGTAGAAGATATTTTAATGGCTTCTTTTAATGTTCTTTTACTTCCACAATAACTCATGAGATAGTGCCATCCTGTGAAATAGTGCATACTTAAGTTTTATAGAAATTAAATGAAGGACAATAGCATATAAACGTGATATTGTTATATGTTTGTATGGATACTGTTTTTTTTTTTTTTTTTGTTATCTTTGTCTTCTTAAAAATTCCAATAACATTTCATTTTTTATGGTGTCTTCAACTTTTCATGATTTTTTCTTTTTCTTTAATAGGCAACACATTTTATAAAATGCAGACGATAATGAGGAAACTGAAACTCTCTATAGTTTACACCACATGTTTGAGATTAATTTTCATATATACTTTTAAAACTATTCGTAAAACAAGCCCCCATCAAGCAGCAACTTTCTAAACGCTATATGTATCGATTTTCTACGATCTGCGTTTAGTTCTTATATGAGTGACGTAAGAATATTCCATGACGAGTAAGTTAGTTAAGTTTAAAAAAGTAATAATACAAAAAAAATCTGAAAAGTAAATAAATGCTACTATCGAAAAAAAGCGGATTTTTTTTTTAGACACTATTCATTTACGATTTGGATTACGACAGCAAAATTTCGAATTGTTTTTACAACAATTTTGCGTCAAACTGAAAATTTCTTATTTTGGAACAAAAATCAGTTAAGTAAAAAACACAACCGGCCACATTTGTAGCCAGTTATGTTTTTAAAAATAATTCGGACAAGTATTTTATTTAATAGCTGAAGTAAGACGTTTTGTCATTAGGGGAAGGCGAGGCGAGTGAGGGTCTAGGGTGAAGCATATTACACATTCCGATTGCATAAGGTCGAAGAGGTTAGGGAGGAAATAGAAGGGTGGGGATAGCTTGGTCAGACGCGTCATAATATGCAGCTTTCAATGTCGGCAATTGCGTTCTTGGAGAACAAGTTTATTCTGAAGGTTCTTACAGAATCCTTTCTCTAAATTTGATTTCATCGCATTCTCCATAGCGGCTCCGGGTGCTGCTGTATCCTTTATAATGCTTTTTGATATCATCTTGTCAAATCTCCCAATGATAATACTTTACTTATGTATATGATGACGATTTTACACTGTTAATTTCTAATTCCAAGTTATGCATGCTGTAGTTAATTTGAGGTGAGCTGATTAGCGTTGTACTTGATGCCTTTGTCGCCTTTTAGTTGTGTTTTTGATAAGAGCGCCTATGGGCCAGAGCATAAAACAAATGATCTCGATAGTCGTTATTGTTAAGAAATACATGAAAAAGTTAATATCATTAATCAAATCCACAAAACCTACACTAATAATGAAAAAATATTAACATAAAAAATAAGACATGGTTGGATAAAGGGTCAATTTTAATTATAGCGGCATTCGAAATTGAAAAACTGCAACATGTGCATGAGGTAACATTTTTTTGCGAGTGTTGAAATAATAGTCTGATCAAGAAGGGGGGAGGGCGCAGCTGATAACTAGATTGACATTGAAATTTAGTAGAAATCATACTGTGAAAAGTCATACTGTGCCTTATGAAGTTTATAATTTTCTTCTTGTATCTAAAAAAACTATATATTAAATTAAGTTTAAATGCATCACAAATAAAAAGTGAAGACTATGTATTTGAATAAATTGTTCAAATAATGTTCCTCGAAATCTCAACAAATACATTTAAATGAAAAATGATATCTACTTTTCTAACACTAATATTATTTGCTGTTCTGCATACGTTGATTTGTATCCAAATATAGTACTTAAAATCTATGTTTTTGTGAAATAATTTTCTGTATGAATGAAAGGAAAAGAATAATACCTGAGACTATTTATGCTTCTCGTGAAAACTAGAAATAAATTGTTGCTTCAGCATTTATTGAGCACATAAAACTGAAAAGCCATTCTGGAAAAAACTGATATCAGAGAAACGATAAAAAAAAAACAGCTGTATACAAAGATTTAATAAGAGTCAAAGTGTCTTAAGAAGAGCGAAAAACGAATAACTTTGTTTTTCTTTTTCCATCGAAATCATATTTGTTGATGTTAGACGTCGTTTGAAGTCAAACAAAAATCTCCCTTCAAGTCTTTACACGTGTGCGTGAATTATGCGACTTTTTTTTTCAGGAAACGTATATATGTTATTGTTGTCTAAATGAACAACACCCTCTTGCCTTATCACGAAACAACATCTCCGTTTGACAAGCTCTTTCCAATTTATTGGACTCATTCATCTCCGGGAGCTATTTTTATGAATAAGTTATTAGGATACTTGAAACGTTTATGATGGTAGGCAGAGAGCTGCGTTGCATGATAAGCTTCCGGAAAAAAATGGATGCTTGTATTTCTCCCGTTTATATTGGACAGACAGATAGTCCTGCTATTGTCGCCCAGTGATTTTTTTCCTCTTCATTTTGCTCTCGCTTCTGCTTGAATTATTCCGCTTTTCACTTCTAATATGTTAGAAATCAGATTTTTAAGAAATGTGTCCGCTAATATATATTTCTTTTTTGATAAATGTGAAAATGAAATATCAGAATTGATCGTAGCGAATCAGACATTTTTAACGACAATGTAATAAATTGCATTTTGTCGAGATGCATTTTTTCAGAGGGAATGGGAGATATATTTTTAAAAAAGTGTTGTTTTTCAGAAAATTAAGTCAACATGAATAAAATAGGTCACACATCACAAAGTTGGATGAGAAAAATATTATCACATTTTCTACAAAAAAGGCTCGCTTAAAATGCATCGTTTGGGCCCCATGGTTTGTTTTCTTTCAAAAAAAAAGTTAAGCAAAGGATGACTTTAGGCTAATCGATCTTCGTAGGAGTGGGTAAAAATACTTGTTAGTATAGTTTAATTTATACTAATTAGTCAAAAGGATTGAATTGTTTTGTGATTTATGAATAATCTCTTACAAAATACAGAAAAATAAGCGACAATATGTGTTAAATTGCATAAGTTACATCTTACAAGCTAACAGTTTAACACAAAGCTTGTTTTCGCCCCGAATGTTATAAAAATACACCAAAAAACAAACATCCCCTTTAAAATACGTTGATACGCATACAAAAACCGAACAAAGTTTCTAGGATTTTTCGATTCAAGCAAAGTTCGTTTAACAAGTAAGACTTTTGAAACCGCTTTGGTTTTGCATATATTTTTTTTTTTTTTTGCTATTTGTATTCTGGAAGAATATAATTAGATTTTTGTTCCTCCTTTGATATCGGTATTTTTTTTCTCTCGTTTACTCTGTAGAGTTAATTTTAAAATTAAGTTCGCAAGACAAAAAGCATAAAATTATTTCCCCCTTCTGCAGTGCAGTCAATACACTTAAACATTTACACGAAGCAAAGCCATGTCAGAATATTTTCTAAAGTGAAATATGCAGCATCACTAATACCATTAAACCTTAATCTTAAATATAATCTAGTCAACATAACTACATGTTAATTTAATTGTTTTCTCGTTAATCGGTAAACTATCTAAAAACTCCTCCACTCTAAAAAAAAATGAATGTTGTTTTTACAGTATAATAAAGCTAACTTTGCACCAAATAAACTGTAATAAACTGTAAAATGGCTAGCTTACAGTTTATTACTGTGCATTTTACAGTTTTAAACTAGAACCTCTGTTACCAGTATTACACACTGTTTTACAGTATAATACAGCTAATTTTATATTAATAAACTGTAAAATTGTCAATTTTACAGTAATAAACTGTAAAATAGCTTGTTTTACAGTTTATTACTGCGCTTTTACAGTCTTAAACTGAAACCTCTATTTTCAGTATTATATTGTAAAAACAACAAATTTTTTTTCAGTGTATTCCATTTGTTTTTTACTTTAGACCGATACCTTAAATTTTCAACTAAGCTGATCATTTTCAATGTGTTACATAAGTATAAATCAAGAAAGACAAACATGTTTATTTCTTTAAAGTTCCTCTAACAGTTAAATTAGTTAAATTTGAGCTATTTCTAATGTAAGAAAATGAAATAAAGAAAGCGAGCTACATGTGCTTAACTTGTAATGTCATAAAAAAATACTGAATATAATTCAGTTTTTCTTTAAGTAAATTAATTACATTCAAAATATGCTGATGATTAATAAAATTAGAAATGAAAAGCGTGATACTTTAATTCAAAACTGCAGTTATGTTTATTTTACAACTACGTAGTTACGTTTCTTTTTCTAAGAACAAGTCCCATTCAGCTTAACTCAAAATTGCTTCCATATTAAAAAAGAAGAACAAAAAAATGAAGCTGTTAAAGGGCAATTAAAAACATTATACACTATTTCATAAATTAACGGTTAATAAGTATCCATCCATTACCTTTTTACTTTCAAAATGAAATTCTTTAATAGCTACTTTCTTCAAAAATATCTTATAAAAAATTAAATTGCTATCGTTTACAAGCTGATATAAATTCAGTATACAATTAACTAAGCATCGAATGTACATCTACAATTGGGTACGTACATCATTAAATTGGGGAAAAGAAAAGAAAATGTGCTGCTCTTTTAAAAATCATTTACCATGGATGTGAATAATAATGCTTCTGCATAATAAAAATAGGAAACTGCATTTTTGTACATGTTTTGCATCTTGGCTACATTTGGCTCTTCTTTCGTAAAATAAGTGGTTTGATATCGATTGTATGAGTGTCGAGAACGACTGAAAAGCCAGGGAGAAAGTTTAAAGCTAATTATTTCTTTTCTAACGATGGGCTTTGAGTGAATTAAGTTGTCAGAGGTATTTTTGGGAATTGAAAAATATCGGAAAATCAATTATATAAATGATTAAGCTGCGTCTTTTTTTCCCGCTAACACCAGATGTTAATAGCATAAAAAGATATTTTTAGTTTTTGGAAGTAAAGAATTATCTATTAGTTAAAACCAAGTTAAGGGGTTTTTTAACAAAGATTTTTCTTGATTTAATGTTTGTGAATTATATTGTACAGCTAAACTATAAATTAAATAAAATAAATGCATAAAATCTTATAATGCCCCTTTTGCTGATTCGTTTGAAAATGATATCTTGACTCCAGATATGACACCGCTTTCTCTTAGGACCAATCACTTTTTGAAGATTTCCCCCTCCTCTTTAAGTGTATAATTTTGATATGGGATCATGAAGGTGATCATGGGATGAAAGGAGCATGATATTAACAGTCAATCTTCATCTAAAAGGATGAACAGAGAAAACATTTGAAAATATGGGCATTTTTCACAAGGAGGGGGGGGAGCTTGAGGTGGCAATAATCACAAAACACTTCTAAAACAATGAAAAGCGATATTTTTTTCTTTGCTTATTTTTCATAACTTGTTTACTTTATTTGCGATATAAAACCAGAATGTCAGTCTCACTTGAAAACGTCCAATATCCGAAAATTATTTCACGTGGTAAAAAACAAGAATAAAAATAATTAGTGCACACTGCATACAATTCGATTTACAAAATAATTTAATATTCAAGTAAATATTATTTTTAATGTTTGATTCACATATAAAGTTAAGATTTAACTGAAATTGAGTATGATTATGCATTAATTCGTATTTTTATGTCTCGCGGTGCAATCGCACCTTATGTTTATCTCTTGTTTTTATTAGGATAGATTAGGCAAAGATCTCATACTTGGGGAGATGCTGTATCATGTGTTTCACTCACAAGAATAAACAAAAACTGCTAGCCAGTGAGTCAGAATGAAGCAGCATGCACATTGAGAGAATACCATAAATTGTTGTTGATACACTGTTAAAAAAAACCTGAATTTTCAGGAAGATTTTTACTGATTTTAACAGTAAATTTCCGTTTTCGTTTCAAAACAGAACTTTTCCTTGAAAAAACGGAACTATTCCGTGAATTACCAAGTTGGAGAAACAAAAAACGGAATTTACCCAGTTTTGTGGTTGAAATATAACCGAACGAGAGAGTTAAAGGCAGTCTGAAGAGACTTGGCGCGTGCGCAGAAACGAAAAGAGGACATCTGTGTCTCGTCGTTTGGATAGCTACTTTACAAAAAACATCAGAGTCGAATGTTATTTAATCGTGTTCCTCAGGACGTTATTATGTGTGCCATTTTGTTTCAATTTGAAAATGCTTCGTCGAAGAGCGTTGACTATTGTTATAGCATTCGAAGAAGAATTATTCCAGGATTCTGCGTAGTTAATCAAATTGACTGGAAAAATAATTTGGATCTTTTCATGTGTTATTCGGTACCCAGCATTTCCTAGCTCATCATTTTTAAGAAGACTTCGTTTATCGCAATAGATAGAATCAAAATGGGCAACAAAAGGGCGTGTTAGTATATTTTAAAATCTACTCGCTCTATTGTTGCCTTTTTTGAGCAACAAAAATTGAAAATTTTTATTTTAAGAGGTAAGAATTTTTATTTTTGTTACTGCTATTTTT
>JAXGGA010016049.1:0-27580 GCA_038373865.1 Uloborus plumipes
TGTTCGATTTGATCAAAATTATAATATTTGCAGAATATAACAGAACATATCACGATAAAAATAACAAGACCTTTCCGACATGTTTTTACCTGTACTCTCATTATCGAGACCAATGTACATCCACCAATGTTCACATAAGTCCATGATTTCTCAATAACTTCATTTATTTATCCCAAAAACATGACCAAATGGAACAACTTTAATCAATAGAAATTGAACTATAAAATTTCTTAAAATAGCCGAGTTCCTCCATATGAACTGCTATCATCCTGTATGAGAAACATTCTTAAAAAGTTTAACTTCCAGCTTTCTGCATTATGGTAAAAAAGCTACGACGAAAAACTTTCAAGATAAAAAGCCCGCACATATTGAATTGTTGATGCACTTCAAATTCAATTAATATCTAAGATTAAATACATAATTCAACAACTGCTCTCTTTGGGCCTATGGGGAAAAGGACATCTGCTTGAACGTTGGCTGTGGAGAACAACTTCTTCAGAGATAACAATGAATTCTTCAGTTAGGAGAATGATTTTCAATTTAAAAGTCTGAAATTGTACTGTGGAAGGCAGTACCTCTTCGAACTCTACACTGAAAAGTACAAGATAAAATTGTATTTCAGCAAAATGATCTTGAATTTTTATTTTTTTATTTATATATTTATTATTATTATTGTTATTATCTCCATATATTATTTCTCTAAGCCGAATCCTATACCCGGTCGAAACTCGCTCATTTCTTTATCGAATTGCATGAAAATTTATGATTTTGAAGCTTATCCCGCGGGCTATTGACGAAAATTAGACCCACCCTCTAAAAAGTGTCGGTTCGTTTTTTATTCGAACGTCAATTTTTGGGCACAAAATTGACTCTATCTAGCGAAATAATTGTCGTATCGTCTCCATTTTGATTTCATTCGAAAGATTAAAAAAAATGCGTTTTTTAGAACGTTTCTCCGCTAGCGCCGCGTAACGAGAATCTCGAAAATCCACGTTTAAGCGACTTATAAGCGATTGAAGTTTGAAAAAGTTAAATTTTTTGCTCAACTGTCAAAATCGTTACATTGTTGTTCAAATCAATTTTAAATGCGACATTTCAAGCCAAGGCTTAGCTCGGTAAACCTTAATTGTAACTTTTATTGTTTCAAAATACTATGGTAGTTTTGCGATAACGTTAGTATTTAGTTTAGTGGTAGCCTTGGGTATTTGATTTTAATATAGGGTATCACTTTTGTAGTAGTTGTAAAAGTGAACGTGTCTTTGATCTCTTTGAAAAGTTGTCAGAACGACGGCAGTAGATGGCGATGTTGTGCAAATGAAGCCAATAAAAATTGTCGTATTAAATTTTAAGTTTAGAGTTTTTTTTTATTTTGCGGATTTCCGCACGGGTCACCTAGTTATTAATATTACTAATATTATTATTATTAAAACTATTTATAATAATAATAATATAAAAAATATTAATATTAATTAATATAATAATAAGATAAAAATATTATTAAATAATAATAATAATATAAGAAATATTATTACAGTGCCCACCGCTTATTAAAATCACATTTATTCCGAATATATTTGAGTTCATTAAGCAGCTGATTTTATAAACCGACATATATAAAATTACAAAAAGAAAAGGTTTCAAAGTTTAAACAAAATAAAAAAGAAATTAATTACTATTATCTATATTTTATTTTAAGTTAATTAAAACACAATTCGAATTTAACTTATATGCATAAACTACGTTTTTAAGGTTGCACAAGGGTTTTAAAATATTCACATATTGTTGTTTGAGAAACAGAATTTGAAAGTAAAGATTCAAAAACAATTGAGAGTTTATAAATGTTCTTGTAACTTTCAGTATTACCACCTCTTTGCACTAAAATGCACAGCAAGCGGTTTTCTGACATCAACTGAAGAGGGCTAATTTGGCACTTAGACTGAGATTTCTTCATCATCAGAGAACAGGAGGGGATTATGGCGCAAGTTGCGCCATCAAAAATTTTGGGGGGGATTTTTTAAAACTAATTTATTTATTAATTTAAATTATTTATTAATTTATTTTTTCAATTTAAATTACTAATTTATTTTTAAATTTAAATTTATTTTTTAATTTAAATTATTTTTTTTATTTCTTTATTATTATTTATGTTGTTACATGCCCCCGTTGGTTAGCAGAGCTAGACCGGGTCCATGAAGGATGGGGTAAGGAAACGGCTTCCGTTTTTTTTTTTTAAGAGCACCAATTTTAGGTGGAAGACCGATTTTATGCTCAACACACATGCCATAAGGACTCGTTTATAGGGTAGGCATTCATTCATAACTCACTTTCACACATACAGAAAGGACAATGACATGAGAAAGTGAAAGTACGCCCATGCCCCAGCCGGGACTCGAACCCGGGGCCACCGCATCACTGTCAGACGTCGCTGACCACTAGACGAGGTGGCCGGCATTATCATTTATTTATTTATTTATTTTTGTGCGTGTGTGTGTGTTTGGAATGTCTGGAAGGAAAAAAAAGCGATTCTATTCCACGCACAATTCGAACTTTTAAAAAATTAATAATATATATAAAAAAATAAGTTACAATTTAAAAAAATAAATAAGTAATATTTAAAAAAGTAAATAAAATTAAAAAGAGGGGTAAAAAAGATAAAAAGCATAAGAGGGTTGTGAAATTTTGGGCGGGGGGGGGGGGAATTTGCGCCACTGAGCTTGGGGGAGATGGGCATCCCTATTAGAGACCGATTCCTCCACTTCTTGGTGTGACCTAACTTGAGAAATTATTATTTCTGTTGCAAATCATAGTCAGATTTCTCTCCTAATGTTTTCAAATTAACATCTATCGAAATATATTATGAAAATTTGTTCATCAATTTCGTGTTTTTTTCCCCCGGTTTTAACAAATACTCTCCGAAAGATTGATTTTTATAAAATCAATCTTTCGGAGAGAGCTAACGATTTTATTAAAGGAAGGTTTTAACATGTTTTGGTATAGTAATGATTCTGTTCTTGCAGATTTGATTTTATAAAGCGGCTGATTTTATAATCATGTGATTTTATTAGTGGCGAACACTGAATTACTATTAATAATAATTACCCCATTCACTATTTTATGCACTTATTTTCCCAATTTATTAATAAAATTACTTATTTCTTTATTGTATCCTTTTCTATTCATTTATTCATCCATTCTTTTATTTTCTCATGTTTTGATCAAAAATAGTTTTAATCAAATGAAAAATATTTCATTTCAAAAGAAAAAAAATAAAATAGTAAAAATTTTTCACTTTCCCCCAAGAGAAAAAAAGCAAAAAATGTTTACTTTTTTTTAAAGATGCAAATTTACTGCTAAAAATAAAAACAAATAAAGTTTCAATACAATTTTCATTAAAAAATACATTGCTCTTAATGAACGTTTTGTAATTTTCAAAACAAATTTTCAATTTGTTTGTTTAAAAAAAAAAAGGAAGTTACCTTGACTATTTTCCTTTGCCCCATATTCTCCTGCAAAAACTGCGCTCTATGAATCTTATTACAATTCCTCCAATGCTAAACTTTGAGCAAAATAGATTTAAATGACACTAGAACGGAATTTCTAGTTGAAACAAATAGTAATTCATCTACTTTACTTAGCTGGAAATCTTATTCCCAGACGAAAAATCAATCACCCGTGACATGCTTTCTGCATGTATTGTAGAGCAGAGTGTTTTCGTTAAATCGTCATATCCACGGAAGGCTCTATTTCCCTCTTGGAGCATCAATAATCCATAAATGGGCTCTATTTGCTTTATATGTAATACATTACAGTGTGTAAAACGCTTTAGAATAAGTCAAACTTTTGCTGAGAAGTTATTACGCAAAATCTAAATTTTGTACCATGTTTTGGTTATAAGATGACATAGGTGGCAAAATTATTGTTGTTGAAAGTTACTAAATGCAGTAATCTCCCGGTGTCCCCCATAATTGGCCCACTGCTCTATTCAAGTGGAAACTTGAAGAGTGAGCACGCCTTCCGGAGAGGATTAGTGTCAATCAAAAAGGGGAGAGAGCGAGATAGGCAAAATTAGGGATTTCTCCTGGTTAACTTTTCCCCTTCCCTACCACGTGCTGATCATCTTGGATTATCATTCCTCCATACTGCAAGTGCTAGTACTAAAATGGAGTTCGGTTTTATTGATTCGGAAAGAGGAGGAAAACTTTTAGTATGCAACGATTTTATGTTTCGTATAGATTCACGAAAAAATAAGTCGCACTGGAAGTGCACAAACCGTTTGTGCTCAGCCAGAATAACGTTAGTAGGCAAAAACATGGTGAACCACCGTGATAATCACAATCACGAGCCGGACACTGCAAAAAAAATTAGGAAGACCTTCTACAACACCCTGAAGAAAAGAAGTGCGACTGAGCCAATTCCTCAAGGGTCCCCATTTAAGGTACATTTGGGGAAATTAAAAATCTCCAAAAAATGTTTAGCATTTCATACCGTTTTTAATAGCTTCATTTAGAAATGATTTACATTTTTCATGTTGCTGACTAAATATACTATAATGTCATTTATTTCAAAGACAATACTTTCTACACTAATAACAAAAAAGAATAGTGTCATCATCCATTAATATCTGGAGAAACACATTCAAACAATTGAGAAAACAAACTGCCTACAAAACGACTATTTCATTTCTGAGCTCGTCCGAAATTCGTTCTGTTTAGTAATGTTACATTAAAAAATAATAATAATAACTTCGCAGCATTCATTTCGATTGTACTTTTTGAAGAACGTCCATTAGAAAGAAATAAAATTGTGAAAAGATAGAAGAAAATCAATCAGTACGATTTTAATGATAAAATTGTTAACGTGTGTTTACCCAGGCTTGTTTGCAGGGGCGTGCTTAGAGTTTTAGCGGCCCTGTGCGAAATTTGTTTGAAAAATAATCATTTATTTATTTATTTATTTCCTATCTCCTAAAACATAATACATATAAATTATTATACACCGCAACAAGCACTAATCCCAGCACATAAAAACCGGCAACTCTTTCTACGAAGAGTGTTAACAGGAGGACAAGAAATTTCATTAGTTATTCATTCCCAAAGCGAGAGCTAAATCTTTCACTGCAATTTTAGAATTTTAGGACGGATACAAAGGAATGACGATCACTTCATTGAGGGGCCCTACGTCGGCACTTTTACGATATTTAATCTTAAAATATGAAATTTTACGCAATTTTCTTTTATGTTTTCGTTGGGGTGAGGGCTAATCTCTCCGAATATGTTTTGAAATTGAATACAAAAAAAAAAAAGCCGGGGGGGGGGAGAGGATTGGCACAATTTCAGTCCGTTTTTGGTGACATTTGGGACAGAAATAATGTTCGGAACTCTTCCCTGAAACATTTTTTGAAATTGTAATTCTAAAAAAAAGCAATTTGTAGACGATCTTTGGTGTTGCCAGGAAAAAAGAAGTTGGGGAACACAAACCCAAATATTCTTTTCCTACAATTTTTCGGTATAGTTCAAAAAAAAAACCGTAATTTTAGATGATTTCGATGACATTAGGGGCTAACGGAGGATTCAAGTCAATAGATCTCTGATGATGTCAAGAGGACAGAAGTAGGGGGGCACAACCCGGCGAATTCTCTTTCCACAATTTTTCGATATCGAAGTTTAGAAGCTAAAAAAAAAAAAGGGAATTTTTAGACGATCTTTGGTGATGCCAGGAAAAAAGAAGTTGGGGAACACAAACCCAAATATTCTTTTGCTACAATTTTTGGTATAGTTCAAAAAAAAAAAAAAAAAAAACCGTAATTTTAGATGATTTCGATGACATTAGGGGCTAACGGAGGATTCAAGTCAATAGATCTCTGATGATGTCAAGAGGACAGAAGTAGGGGGCACAACCCGGCGAATTCTCTTTCCACAATTTTTCGATATCGAAGTTTAGAAGCTAAAAAAAAAGAATTTTAAATGACTTTGATGATATTAAAAAAAGGGAGGATTCAGGTTAAACTCCGTAAGTGTTTCAGAATTAAAGACTGAAATATTTGAATTCAACAGATGTAAACCACGGTACGCAGTTAAGGGTAAGTAAAAACAATTTAAAAAAAATTGCCCCTCCCTTGAGAAATTTTTAGATCCGCCCTTGAGAATTTCAAAGTCAGTGTTTCTGAACTTTTCTATAAAAAAATCTGGTATGGACCCCACACTACTTCCTTTTACGTGTAAATTTCTTAGTAGTTGCCTTAAGTGTTAAAAAAAGTGCTTGGAGTGAGCAAGGTAACAATTCAAATATTTACTCCCCTAATCTGCCACGAAACAATGCAAAAAATATTTTACAATGGTTAATTTTCTAAATATTGCTGATTTTAAGATCATTCAGTAAATTTTTCCAAAATATCGCCAATAGCGCTAAGTTGAACCCAAATTCAAAAAACAATTTTTTCGCCAAATTTGTCGCCAACTTGGCGATATGTCGCCAAGTTGGCCTCAAACACTTGGCGACCAAATGCTTAGCGACATATCGCCAAGTGGTCGCGCCAATTCATATCACTTGAGTCTGCATTGAAATTAACACTGATTCACCCCAAAAAAGGGGTAAAACACCCCCTTGGGAACATTCGGATGCAACTACAAGGGGAGGTGCACAACTAGACCATCCTTAGAGCCTACATACCAAGCTAGAAGCTTCTACGGCATATAGTTTTTGAGTTATGCGACCCACATATATACATCCGCACATACGTACATACAGACGTCACGAGAAAACTCGTCGTAATTAACTCGGGGGTGGTTGAAAAATATTTTTCGGCTGCTTATATGTTGATAGGTACATATGCACGTGCTGACAGGTCGAAAAAACTACTAAACATTCATTCGGGGGTGAGCAAAATCAAAATTTAGACTCAAATTTGAGTGATTTACTTCCTTTACTGCGTAAAAGGAAGTAAAAAAATAAGCGTTAAAGCAACAGTAAGCAAGTTCTTATATCTAATTACATGTGTGTGCGAGAGTAGGAAGCCAAATAAATTAAAACGGCACCTAGGAGCAACATGCCAAAATATGGTTGACAAACCATATCAAGAAATTAACCATACCGAACAACACTTTCCATACCGATAAGGGGAGCATTGTCGAAGATTTGTAAATTTCAAATTAAACCCCCTCTCCCTTTATCCTATACAGTTGGAAATGTTTTACTGATTACAAAAATACAATTTTTTTCTGTATCATCAAAATTGAGTAAACTCTAGCATTTTAATTGTTTTGAACCGTAAGCCATTACATCGCATGAAAGAAGAATTCAGCAACTCATTTTTATTGCCATTTTTAGAATATATCTCTCAGCTGCCAAAGGGAGGAGCATAACAAGATACTACACATACCCTGTACACTGTACACAAAACGTTAACCTTCCACTGTCAGTTTTTGAAATATACAATTTACACACAAACATATAGGGGAGAGTGGTAATGAATGGGCCATGGTGATGAATGGGCCACTAACAAAATATGAAAAAGTATTCGCATGAATTTTTTTTTGATGCCATCAATAGATGTAGCTATTTGTTCTACTAAACTCATCCAATTTTCATTCGTTTGCGCTGAGCCATTTTCAAACTAGAGTGGCATGGTCAAGAATCTGACTGAAAAGTAAGTTTTTCCCTTTTTAGTAAAACATTTCCTAGCTAAAATGTACGAAGTATTTCACTGCATACATATGTATAAGTTAGTCTTTCCATATCTATAAACTAATTTTAAGATGTATTTTGATGTTATTTAAATTCAATGTACTCAAAAAACCTAAATGTATTCCAAAAGTATAGGTGGGGCTGAATGGGCCACTATGTCATGGTAATGAATGGGCCACCTAAATATTGTTTTTCTTCCCTTTCTTTGGATTTTTGCATTAATATGAAACACAACTGACTGTCATAGATAAAGATTACTGTCGTCAAAATAGGTTTGTAGTAACTTCTAAACATAATTTGCAGATCTATATTATATTCCTATAGTACAATAGACCTCTGGTCGCATTCCGTGGCTTGAAAAAGCCCCCCTCTCTCCTTCATATTTTATTCCTCACAGTACAATTTCATTTTCTTTCTTGGTAACTTAAGTTAGATATTTCTTATTCCCGATGTCTAGTAAATTTAAAAAAAAAAAAATTGAATTTTGACAAGTTTGAAAATGAAGATGAAGTTTTTGAAAGTGATTTTTAATATTATTTTTGAAATATATAAATTTTGTTAAATCATAGTGTGTATTATCCGTTATTTTATATATATATATATATTTGATGTTATTTATTTCTTACAATCTCATTATTTAGTCATTTTTCTGCTACAATTGGTATGCATCAGTTTTGATGTTTATATAATTTTAAATCAGTATGATTTTGTATCATTATGTCAAGTGCCACATTTATTTTGTCATATTCAGCAAATAAAAGATTAAATCCACATGTTTTCATTGAATTCATTTAGTGGCCCATTCATTACCTTCGATGGCCCATTCAACCCCATAGGTGGGGTTGAATGGGCCAAATTTCAGAATTTTTATTTTCTATTATAATTCATTCTAGACAGATGCTAATCCAACTTTTATGACTTTTTTAGATAGCCAGATAAGTAAAGTAACTAAAACACCAATTTAGAGTTAAAACAAAGTGTTAGAAAAAATTACAAAAATTCAAAACCAAAAAGTGGCCCATTCATTACCACTCTCCCCTACTAACGTATACATACAGACTTCACGAGAAAACTCACATTACTTCAATCGGTGATGGTCAAAATGGATATTTCAGCTGCCCGTACATTGATTGGTACACATTCACTTGCAGATTGCAGATGAGCAGAAATACAGCTGAATGTACTTTTGAGGGTGCGTAAAATGAAAATTTAGGCGAAATTTGTGCAACAAATTTTTTTGCACATGCATTAAGTCCTGTAGTTCGTATAAGGAATTTAAAGAACATTTATTCAAAATATGGGCTAGACTAAAAAAAAAAAACTTAGATCAAACTACGACATTAACTAATATTGAAAACAATGAGGTTATGAAGCAAATGATATATGAATCAAGAAGGTGAAGTTCTGAAGTTATTTTTTTACCAATGGAGCAAAAAAGCTTTAAAAAAGCAAATTGCCGAATTATAATAGCAACATAAGTAAAAATAATTGCATGATAAAAAGGATAAAATAAAATAAAACGAAACTCCAATACGCTTGTCTCCCAAAATCAAAAAGATTTTTGGATCAAAGGAACAAAATATTCGAAATTATTAGAGCTTTAGTTTTTTTTTTAAATTATTTTTGTAACTTATTTTTATTGTTCTCTTACATGAAACCTGTCTATAATGGCGCAAATCATCTTCGAATTTTCCGTCGGTCCTTCGAAAGAACCAACGACGAACGAACCGCAGAAATTCAAGTTAAAATGTAGGGATTTCCTGCACGTGGTATAAGCGCATGAAGTCCTGCTAAAAAATCCTACCCCAAAATGATTTCCCCTACGGTTTCCCCCAAGTTCCAAGAAAACAGCAGGTGTTCAGTTTACTCTTCCATCACCTATTGTCCACTTCTTATCTCCTATCCCTTTCCATTCATGGTGACAGGTCGCGATAGATAAGGCTTGGGCGAATTATGGGTAGAACCAATCTCCCAAGATATATTCAATGGGATAATCTCTTAAAGATCGAAACATTTTGAAATTGGTGAATTTTAAATACTAATACGAGATAATAGCTTATGGGCGTTGAAGATGCCAAGTTTTTTCGCATTCAAATGCAACATGAGAACGCATAACATAAGTTTTTTTTTTTTTTTTTTTTTTTTTTTTTTTTTTTTTTTTTTTTTTTTTGAGCAACCGAGAATAGCTAATTGTACTCAATTGATCGTAGTTGAACTCCGATTCCTTCTTCAGGCTACTTTCCCGTTAAAATGAGAAGAAAAAAAACGAAAAAAAAGCATTAAAAGTGGCTTAATGCATCTTTAAAAAATCACCAAGTAAAAAAAAAGTCAAAAAGGAATAAAAAAATAAAATAAATGCCGAAAAAAAAAATTGGAAAGTAGGGTTTTGAGATGGGGAAAAAATGTGTGTCTGCCTGTATGCCCCCCCCCCCAAAAAAAAAACAAACTCTTCAGAATGAGTCATCCGATTTGAACAAACTTTATTTGTTGGAAAGATCTCGGCGAGTACACCTCATTCCTGTATTTGACTTTTCGAGTTGAACAATTGTTGGTATAACTTTGAATTGTTCAAACAACCTGTCCCGCGATATTAACTTTTTATTGAACAGTCCGATTTGAGCAAACTTTTTTTGTTCGAAAGATCTGATCAAGGATACTTCACTCCCGTATTTAAATTTCCGATTTGAGCAATATTTTGTTCAACATTGAACCGCGCAAACAAGCTGTCACCCAGGTCCGTCATTTAGGGGGGGGGGGGGGGCAGGGGGTCAATTAAACCTTTGAGAAATCAATGTATTTACATATAACTGGGCGTGGTTTTTAATGTTTTCCGATGAAATTGCATTGCGTTTGGACCCTTTGCCCCCCCCCCCCCCCTGGAAAAACTTGAAATGACGTCCCTGCTGTCACCCCTAATAACTTTTGAGTGAACAGTCCGATTTGAACAAACTTTTTTTTGTTCGAATGATCTCGGCAAAGATACTTCATTACAGTATTTAAATTTCCGGTTTGAACAATTTTTCTTTGAACATTGAATCATTTGATTAGCACTATTTTTTATCAAAAAATAAAAGAATGGATGAATAAATGAATAGAAAATGAAACAAAAAAAAAGATCAATAAATAACTTATTATTAATAATTATTACTTATTATTATTAATAAATGGGGAGAATAAGTGCAAAAAATAGTGAAAGGGTAAGAGAAACAATGAATGACCGACTAAATACGTCAATAATTAAAGGGAGAAATGTAAATGAATGAATTAAGAGCACAAGAATCTGAGAGAGTGTCACGCCTGTGATTCATGACCTCTCAGATTTTCTCCCAAAAATTACCAAATGTTTATTATCTTATTGAAAGACCAAATCCAGAATGTTTTTCTCTAAAGTTAATGTACAAGAAAAAATAAATTTTTTGTAAAAAAAATTTTACATTTCGCCTCAAAGGACTCAACTGTTCTGTTAAGACAAAGAATAGAGTATAACATTGGCAAAAAAAATATTTCAATATATTGTTGGCAGAGAAAGTTATGACCGTTTGAATATTGGTAAAATATGACATTTTTCATATTTTGGCCTTACGCAACTAAAAGCAAGCTGAACTTTCCTCGGTTATTTATATATTATTTTAAAGAGCTTACACTGGTCTTTCAAACGACACTACTTTTGCCGTGCCAACTGAAATGTACAAGCTGTTTTTGGACCTCAAAAACGCTAAAAACGTCAAAAATGCCTTGTTTTGAGGGCCTTCACTGACCTTAAGGCAACAACTTACCTCAAATTTAACATTCATTTTGTAAAGTTTCAACCTTCTATATTACAAAAAGAAAATTGGAGTTAAACACTTCCTGGTAAGAGTTTTGGCTCACGGCAACTTCCATGTATTGAAAATCCGCTTAATTTTTGATGCCGCACATTCAACTTTAGGGATCCATAAAAACTAAACAACTCAACTTTAGAGCAAAACATTCTGGATTTGACCTTTCAATAAGATAATAAACATTTGGTAATTTTTGGAAGAAAATCTGAGAGGTCATGAATCACCTCATAATGCTAGGCGTGAGTTTCTCAGATTCTTGCTCTTAATAAATGATTGTGTAAGTAATTTAATAAATGGTTAAACAATTGAACTAGGTAAACTATTTCACTTTTTCCCGCATGCACTTTATAAATTGTTCAAATCATTTAAACAAAAAATAAACTTAATATTAAGAAAATAGTGCACCGAACGTTAGAAGGTCTCAATTATGGCCTAAAATATTAATATTAAGAACTTTCTAGTGCCTTTCAATCAGATCGAAAACCACTGCTAAAACCCTGTTCTATTTCAAGACACGTTCAATTTTTTCTTCTACTGAACAGTCACGCAAAACGCGCAGGAAAAAAAAATATTACAATGAAATGTTTAATCAACTCAGTTTTGATTATACAGGCTCGAACGTAGTACAAAATTGAGGTACCATATGAGCTTAGTTGGAGTTTGAAAGAGTTATGGAAAGGAAACTGGGGTGAAAAAAGATCGAATGCAGAAAAATGAGAGTGGTTATTGTTCTTTTTAGAACATAATTTTACCATTCAATGTTATCATTTTTAGCTATAATTCAAATGTTTAAGTTGTGTAATCACCTTTTTTTAGCTATTGCATACACAAAATTCATTTTTTTTTTTTAATCCGCGGTTACCATGCCACCCTACTCCACGAATAATCGGGATTTTAATGTGCAGCAAAAATGTAGTCGTATATCAAAGGTAATTCAAAAAAAAAAAATTGACTCCTTTGAAAAATTTAAGTAAGTTAATTAAGAGCCTAAAATAATGTCTTGACTGTAAAATTCTTAAAATGAGATAGAACTGGTTTTGATACTTAGGGACTCAAACTATCTGTCTTAATAGTTAAAAATTAAAGTTCTGAAAATGTTAGCTTTTAATTAAATTGCATAGTACAATTTTTCAAAGTAAGATCTCTGAATTATAATTCAACGTAAATTAAGTACTGTATTATTTAAAACGGTAAAACGAATTCAAGTTTATCTGTCTTACGTATCTCTGTCTTCGAGAAAATTCCTTATTTTCTTAATCCGATTAGTATGGAGATAGCGATGAAGTAAGTGTTTTAGTTTATGCTTAGTGCTTCGACTCGAAAAGATGGGTTTTGACACCCGCGCACATATTATCTTTAATGTTTTTATCAGGTTCCGCCAAGTGTGTTTCAAAAATTTTAATCGATTTCGATTGCTTTAGTTTAAAAAATAGAATTTGGATCATTTATTATTTTTATTTCTCCTGAACAACGCGCACAAATTTGAGATGTAGTTCTTTAGAGAAAAAAATGCCAAATGAAAGTTTTTTTCCCTCGAATTATAGGCATATACTGCATAAATAGAATATAATATAGGTCCCTGGCAAGAGAAACATGCCAAATATACGATAAAGTAATTGAATATTGTGTTTGCTTTCCAGCAAAATTCCAAAATTTACGCTAACAAAAGTTTTTTCTTTTTTTAATTTAAAGAAAAGATGAAATTATTTTTTTTAGGAAACACACCAAGTAGCATTTTCTACACTGCAGAAAATGTGTAATTTGAGGAAAGGAAATTACAATATTGACAATCGTGAAAAAATCCTGTCGATTGTAAGCTAACGGAGAAAACTTCAAAATTTGTGCTAAAAACATAAAACATATATAAAAACACTGCTATAAGTATTTTTTAAGTTCCAATAAATTTCATTCAATAATAAGAAACCAGTCCTTACTGAAAATAGATCTTTAAAAAAATCTCGTTTTTTTTCCCCTTGGTTTTTTTCCGGCTATCTTCAAATTATCAAACGAAACAAGAAGTTACTCCGCTAATTCACTTAAAAGTTTAAACAAAGTACATCTTGTACATAAAAACTATCCCTTTCAATCAGTAAAAAATGTTAAACATGCCAGTCTTTTTACCATTATTTTTTATTTTATTTTTTTTATTTATTTATTTATTTTTATTTTTTTTTTTTTTTTTTTTGCAATACCTGAATTATTTTGATTTATTCTTCAATTAATATTTCCGATAGTTAAAACTCTACAAAGAGGAAACCGAACGAACCCCTAGTAATCTAATGTAATCAAAGATATCAAAAAGCATCAAGCTACTATAGATGGAAGATGAGAAAGTAACCGAAAGATGATGCATTTTAATTTCGAAACGAATTGAAATTAATTGTAAAAACAAATTTCATCAATATCTCCAATTTCCTTCACCACCGTTTCAACTATTTTTGTCTGCTTGCTCCTTAGCAATTATTTTAATTTCTTTTTAAACAAGGTTATCGCTTAATGTTTTACTCAGCTAGAATTAGGTTGAAGCCTTGTCTTTGGGCAATCAGGAAAGAATAGGCAGACACTGTGATGGAATGTTCGTTGAAAATCTGTTTTGCAAAGTGGAAGACTCCTAATCGATCTTGATTATGAATCATCTGGCAACGCGTATATCACCTAACCGGAAGATTCGAAGATACACATCGTGGATGATTCGAGACAGAGAAATCGAAACAAACCAACCGACCGTAATCGCTGTCAATGCAAAACACTTCCTGATGTTTAGGTTAATGCCTTAAGTGAAAGGCGTTTGGCACAAACGCATCCCACACAAAAGCCCTCTATGTGGCAAAATGATTTCTTTCCGAATCCGAGCAGGCGTTTGTCGAACAATGAAGAAAGAACAGAAACCGAATTATCGAATCAACGCTCTTAATGCATAATGATGCGTGCACCGGACAAAACATCCTCTGGAGTATGGATGGACTGAATTCCAATTTCGAATAATCCGTTGGAATAGATTTTTGAACTGTGTGAATAGTTGAATAGTCCTCGTATTCACAAATCATGCATTGTTCGAATCATTAGTAACTGTGAATTTTTCTGTATTGTTCTGTCACAAAGGTATCAATTGTCAAAATATGCATTTTTATAAATTTGTCGATAAAACTGGTATTTTTTGTAAACTTATGCCGTTAACTTGTGCAGAAATAGACAATATAAACTTTCCACTTCCACTATTTAAAATTTTGAACCTAGTTTTTACTAAAAGGATTATACATACGAGGAAGCAATTTATTAGTCAATAAAGATAGATGGTTGGTAAATCTGTTTTACTTCCGCGAATCAAGTCCAAGCTTGAATTCTTCATACAAGTTATTTTAACTTTTTATTTAAAAGTTTTCTTTATTGTTCTATCACAAAGCTAACAACTGTCAAAGTCCATTTTTCTTGATTTGTCAGTGAAAACGATATTTCTTGTGCACTTAAACACTTACGCTGAAATAGACTATCAACTTTCATTATTTCAAACTTTTTCCCTGTTTTCCCTTGACTAAGGGATTATATACACATCAAGAATCAATTTATTAGTAGAGGAAAATGGAGAGTTGGTATATCTGTAGTAGATTTCCGTGAGCAACTCCAAACTTCGGCTATAAACAAAATAATTATGCTAGTGGAAGAAAAGTATTGTCAATTTTATTTATTTCTTTGAATACCTATTTTAATCTTGCAGAAAAGGGTGGGGTTTTAAGTTTAATATGTGCATGTGTTTGTCTGTGACATCGTAGCTCCTAAACTGATAAACCAATTTTTACTCAGTTTCTTTGTTTGAAAAGTAATACATTAACATAGAGTATTCTCAGATAAGTTTCACTCGAGGCGGGGCTTTTTAAATTAATAATTTAATATTAGTTCTAGTTACTAGATAAACTTATTTACTCTCCTGTTACGTCTTAGTCAAATTACAGTCTAATTTGTGTTTTCATTGTATATCTAAAAGTTAGAGCTGTAGTCTCACGAAAAGGGAAACCAATACAAACCACTTATTGGCTGTCTGTGATTAAATGTGTTTTTTAATCAGGAAAAGATTATCTTAACATAGGGCAGACGTGTAATCTTAAGAATATGATTTTTTTTAAGGGGGGGGGCATGTTCAGTTTATCTAGTTAAATCTTACGAAGTTAAAGTTTGCTTAAATATAATTTTGTAATTACCAAGAAATTGGTACAAAGGTAAAATTAATGTATTTTTTAAAATATTGTATACTCGAGTATGTAGAATATATTAATGTTTAAAGTATGAAATGCTATTGGTTTGGAAGAGATAGAAGATTATTTAGAATGCGTAAGTGAAGATTTTTCCATTCAAAACTCTACAAAGGTTGTTTTAAAACTCTTTTTTTTTTTTTCATAAAATATTTCGAAATAAGGTAAGCAGTTTAATTTGCGACTTTTTTTGCGTACAAACTGGTCAGTAAAGAAAGGTTGACAGTGAATGGGACCAAGTTCCCCCAGTTGGTGCGTGTGTGTTTGTGTAGGGAAGGGGAGAGAAAAATTCGGTGCATTAATCTAGTGGAAAATGTTTCATTTTCTAAACTAAAGTGGACGCGCTGCTTCAACCGAAGCAAAGTTTTGTAAGTACAATACAGCGTCGAAAATCCCAGCTAATTGGGATTATGGGAAGTTCGGACGTCCAAATTGCTCATTTTTTTTTTTTTTTTTTGGAAAATAACCAAGAAAATACCGTTTATATAAATATTATGCCATTTAATGTATGTACATGCATGCATAAAGCTACAGTATGTAATTCATTAAATTTTTCAACATTTTTTTTAAAATAAGTCTTAATATTTGCTGAACATAAAATAATATTTATTAAAACTTAATGGAAGTGCATCATAAATCTATGCATTTTATCGTTGACCTTTTTTTTCGCTACGGTTATTTACGTGCGTTGTGCTAGCGTTACTTTCGGTTACTTAAACTGATATTCGATAAAATCTTTTAACGATTCGTTTCATTCATAAACACATCTTTTTGGTTGAAAGGGGATTCCTTGCAACCACGAAACACATGTCAGAAGTTTTTTGCAAATATATGCTTTTTGAACATTTGAAAGTTTCTTAAATTAATCTAAATATTTTTCTTTTTTTGCAATTGAAAATCATAATAACCGCAGCAACAATGTTTTAAGTATCGAGAATGACCTACATTCAAATTTGCACCATGTATAGCTTTGATAAAATTGAAGATTGCGATGGGAATTACAACACATGGTGTCTTTTACTTAACAACTGGTAGGATAATCTTATTTTTAGGAGTTAGTGACGATGGAGATCTTCACGGTATTTGTGGTGGCTTTATGCCTCATTTCGGCAGGTAATATATTTTATGAATACCCTAGAATATCATTTGAATTAAAGAAGAAAAGTTTTCGTATATTCGATCGTTGGTTAGTAGGATAAGCTTTTCAATCGTAGCCAAAAGCAAAATTGCAAAATTAGACTACTGTAATTGTAAAAGGGACTGTTAACCATCTGACTGTTCAATTCTTTCAACGAAGTCGCTTCGAAATATGCATGAGGCAGTATAGCCTATTAAGGCTCTTGCGCCAATAATCTCAGCACAACCAATCAAAATATTCATATTTTTCATATATATATATGTATGTAATCAAAAATACAAAAGGTAAAATTGAAATGGCGAACCAAGGACTCACACGTCATCAGGGGGAAGACCAGATCCCTGGTTTGCAAGGCCCTTTCTATCTGACATGAGGGAAGGTCCCAATAACATGTCACCTTTCCTAGAGGCTTTGCGCTGACATATCAGTCAACTCTTGTATTTTTGTGTTTTCTTGTATTTTTTGGGATTTTTTATCCCTATTTCAAACACTTATAAAAATTTGTATATTTTATGTATATATATATATATGTATATATATACACATATGCACACACACACACACACACACACACACACACACACACGCGCGCGCGCGCGCGCGGAACCCCCTGTAATTCGACTCGCGGATAAGTCGACTACCTCAGTGAGCTGGCATTTATTTTTCCAATAGTTCGTCCTATGTTAATTTCAGTATGGATGAAAAACTTGTTAACTTAACACATATTCACATGAACCTCTATATATCGACATCCAGTTGATATTGATCCTGTTACTGTTTTGGTCCACATTTTCTTATCGATGGTCTTCCACATTGAATATTTCTGAGAATTATGCAGTTTTTGAGTTGGCAAGTTCATTTTTCTCTTGAAAGAGCTCTTTCATAAAGAATTCCTTCTTGAACTCAAAAGAGTCAGGACGCGTTGAATCACCTACTATACTCTGTACTAATGGTGCAGTCTATGAGGGGATTAGCAAAATATACCCAGGGCAATCCTCAAAAGAACCACGACAAATGTTTTTCATGCAATTGTGTGTGAATAGGGCTTTTCCCTTTAAAAAACCTGACTGACAAGGAGCTCTCATCTCTTTAAAAAAAAATTACGGATTTATTCCTAATAAGGAAATTAAAATTGTCCTGTTTCGTTATGAACTTCAAAAAAAAAAAAGACAAAGCGGCATATTGTCGAAGTAAGAAAACAAAATATTTATATTTTTAATTGGTATATAAAAATAAATGGAAATGTAATACTATTATACGTAAAATTGCACAACAAAAGCTCATATAATTTGAAGGAAAAAAACACTGTCCGCATATATATAATTTAAATGCTTATTAACTTCTTGCCTCCAAAAATATATAACTGACTTCAAGTGTAAAGGGTGTAAATGGCAAAACGCTGTGTTTTATATCTCGGTGAAAGTTAGTTGTACTAATGTGAAGCTTTTTGCATTTGAATTGTTTTTTTCGCTTTTATGATTTCCCTGAATTCAGCGTAGAGGATCTGGAGACCATAAAAAGAGTTAGAATTCGTATTTTTCGACTGATTTTCTTTATCACTTTAAATTTTTAACATCTTTACTCTGCATCTTATTTTGACACATTTTAAATTGGAGGTATATGTCTACGACTTACGGTTGCAAAACTGGAGGTATTGTAGGTTAAACGACGATACGTTACATATTACTTAACTGCAGTCATTGTATAACTGAAGTGCATTTAAGAAATTTGCAATGATACAAAAAAAAACGAAAAAATTCGATCATACATAAGTTTAGTAATTTGTTCAAACTTAATTTTTCTAATTTATTCTTAGTTTCGCAACATTTATTGGAAATTGTTTGAATCGCATCCAATGCTCCAAGTTTAACAAAAAAATTAAACTGCTTATTTCACTTCTCTTTGTTCTACTAGTCGCCGCCGATGAGTGTGGTCTTGGAATGCCGAAAGTCGCCCTTGGACTTCAGGGAGAAATCTACAGTCCTGGATACAAGGAGGGAAAACATTATCCGGAAAGTGTCATATGCCAAACTAAGATTAGGGCAGCCTTTGGATCATTTGTAAGATAACTTTTAATAATGTTTCACTGCCTATTTTGTATCTTAGCAAAAGTGGAATCATTTTATTACTATGTATAATAAGAGAACAAATTAAGAGCTAAAGGATGGGAATTAAATTATTTGAAGTGTACTCTTCCATAGATTTGCACAAAAAGATTTCCGTTCAAACTTGCTATGTTTTACTCCAATTTTAAGCGAAGCTTTCATGAAAATTTCTTAGTTAGAGGCAAAAACTTCCCCACGCCCAAGATTAACTTTTTTCAAAACTTATTGAATCAGTTTGAACATTTGGTAATCAACGTTTATAGCATAGAAAAAGCAAGGCTTGACTGTTGCTATGGTTGTTTT
Organism: Uloborus plumipes; assembly: GCA_038373865.1. Classification (NCBI taxonomy): domain Eukaryota; kingdom Metazoa; phylum Arthropoda; class Arachnida; order Araneae; family Uloboridae; genus Uloborus; species Uloborus plumipes. The sequence continues at coordinate 19,298 of JAXGGA010016049.1, forward strand.
AACTTATTTATTGTTTTCCTTAGAGCTCCTATATAGACAGGCCTAGAGGCGCTGGGCCTTAGTCAGGCCGACGCATCAAGCTTAAGTTTGACCACTTTGGATCCAATTCATTACTTTTACTTTCACTTTTTCATTACGGTTACCAGAGAAAAATTTCAGACATTGCCAAGCTTTGCCAAATTCACGTGCCGCTAATAATTGCTCACATTAAAAATTGACCAAAACACGATAACTTGCCAGAAAAGACAACCCATTTATCAACCGCCAGAAAAGATATATCACGAGCTGGATCCAAAGTGGTAAAACTTAATCTTGATGCGTCGGCTCGTCCATATAGTTTTCCTCACTTTTATTGAGTTTGGCGTTTTAGATGAGGATGAAGTAAATTTCTTCTATTTCTGCTATTTACTCTCATTTCTCACGTGTCTTTTTTTTTTTTTTTTTTGCATTAATTGCTTCATTTATTTACTTTATCTTTCTAATAACACACATTTTATCATTGGTTACAGCTTAACCTAATGTTCCACAAGTTTGGCTATTTTTGGACACATTTTTTTTTCCATCATTACTGTCTTAAAATTTGGCACAAAATGAATTGGACCATGGAGTGTGTGTATCTTACAATTGCGTGTTTTCTTTTCTTTTCTTTTTTTTTACGATGGATTGTGTTAGCGATCAATGCGCCTCTTTAACAAGCCCGTCATTTAGGGGGGCAGGGGAGGGTCATTTGCCCCTCCCCCCTGACTTTGAGAAATCAATGTATTTACATATATGTGGGCGTGGTTTTTGTTTTCTGGTGAAATTGTATTGTGTTTTTACCCTTTGCCCCCCCCCCCCCCCGGAAAAACTTGAAATGACGTCCCTGCTCTTTAACGCATTTAAACAACTAGATTTATTTGCTGTGTTCCAAAAAAACTTACAAGTGAGTTCTGTACCTCAGAGCCAGACTAACGTAAGTACAAAAAAGGGTGATTTTCACTTTATTATGCATTGTATGTAGAATCTAATTCAGAATCAACCCATGAGAGTGTTATTCTACACAAAAAATTCCTTCACAATTATTTAGCAGCACTAAAAAACGAGCCCCTTCCTTTGCAGACATCGAAATAATTCGCGCTCCCCTGAAAAGTAAGGTAATTAGACTTGCGTTGGTCTGGTCTTAAGATATAGAGTTTATTAAGAAAGTTAACACATAATAGAAAAGCTGGACAACTCGGTGCCTAGCGTAGGAACAGTTGCCTCCTCTCCTCCTTTGACCATGACCCTACTTATCAGAATAGAAAAATAAATAAAAATCTTGAAAAGTGACTGTGTGGTTAAACGTGGTTCCGGTTAAAAGACTTTTGGGTAAGCAAGATTCGAATATGCACCCTTTACAAAATGTTAAATATAACAACATTGTCAATGGTTTCAACAGTTTATTTATTTTTTCAATTTTACTACAGTTTGAATTTTTAAGAGCCAAAAAAAAAAAAGATTTGAATAAAATTTATTTGCCTTGAAATTTTAAAATTGTAATGAATGTTACTTTGTGTTTGGTTAAACGTGATTCCGTTTAAGAGAGTTTCGTTTGAACGAGATTCGACTGTGTACCCTTTACAAAATCTTGACTATAACAACATTGTCAATTGTTGCTGTAGTTTATTTATTTATTTTCAATTTTACTGTGGTCTTAATTTCTTAAGAACCATAAAAAAACGATTTGAATAAGATTTATTTGTAGCAAATGCACCCATGGGATCAAACTACTGCATGAAATTCATATTTCAGTATTGTCCCTTATTTCACAATCTCACCCCTCCCATCCCCCTCCCAATTCCGTATATGACTTTCTCAATGCATTCATTAAATATTTCTTGCATCATTCAAAATTAGTGTAAAAAAATTCCACTTACTTAAAAACCTTTACCTATCATTGAGCTCATTTCAAATAAATTATCTTGTTTGCTTAAAAGATTTATCCCTTACTCAACTGGTATAAATTCAAGATGCGTCAAAATTGATGCTTATTATTACTATTTCCTTCCAGAACATCAAGCTGACTATTGACGATTTGGACATCGATCCGTTTGACCACTGCGCCTCCGATTCCTTGGATATTTTTGATCGAGATTCGCACTATGCGTTTTGTGGAAACGACACCAACATCCCTCCCATCGTGTCTTCTGGAAGTGAAGTCTTCGTCATGTTTCGCTCCGATTTCGTAAAGGGAGGGAAAGGATTCCACCTCAAGTATACCATTGGCCTTGATCAATGTGAGTGCACACCAACAGGACGACATGTATGCTCTGTTTTACCATTTTTTTAGCCTAGCTTTGCTCCTGTTTTTACCCGAATTATTTTCAGTATGCTGCAAAAAATAAACTGTTGCTTCTACAGTATAATACTGGCAGCCGAATTTTCAATTTAAAACTGTAAAATCCACACTAATAAACTGTAAAACTAGCAATTTTACAGTTTCTTACAGTAAAGCTAGAAGTTTTGCAGTTTATTGCTGTAGGGCCGTGATAGCCCGATCGGTAAGGCGTCGAACTCATGTTCGGAGGGACCGGGTTCGGTCCCAGACGATCAATCCACCGGCGACAGATCCACCGTCTTGAATAATGGTGGCTGGGGGACGTTAAAAATATCGTGGTCACAAAGTCCTCTAAATGAAGTGATACCTCTGGGGGCCCTGAGCCAAGGGGGTTGCTCGACCCTTGGTCTGGTTCAAAAATACAAAGAGCGCTCTTCAGGCTCCTATCCCGGTTAAACCACGAGGTGTGGTAGGTACGGGGGGACCCTGGAGTGTGTGAAGTAATTTGCTGTAAAATTTAGCTGTATTATACTGTAGAAACGACAGTATAATACTGGCAGCAGAGGTTCCAGTTTGAAACTGTAAAATGCACGGTAATAAACTGTAAAATTGGCAATTTTACAATTTATTACTGTAAAATTAGCAATTTTTACAGTTTACCATAAAATTAGCTGTATTATACTGCAAAAACAACATTCATTTTTTGTAGTGTAGTTCTTAAGAGTCATTTTTTAAAGCCTACGGAAGCTGATAGTTGACACCTTCAATTTCCCTGAAACTTTCAGAATGTATTAGTTGTATTGTCGTAAAAAAAGTGAAGCTTCCTTCCTCTGCAATTTAACTTTCTGTCCTTGAGTAGAGGTCAAAGTTTAAAGCCGTGTATATATGATACTAAATGTATGATCGTTTCATTTCAAAAGCAATGAGTGACCCATGGCAGTTTTTTTTTAATATGGGCACAACTTGATACTTCGTACATGCTAGCATAAATAATATGGTGGCTTACTATTTGATTTGGACTCACTGTTTTTGTCTTGTTTGTGTCCAGACGATATCGGATGTCCACACTGCAAAAAATTAACTGTTGTTTTTACCGTATAATACTGGCAGCCGAGGTTCAGTTTAAAACTGTAAAATGCACAGTAATAAACTATAAAGTTAGCAATTTTACAGTTTATTGCCTTAAATTTTAGCTGTATTTTACTGTAAAAACAACAGTATAATACTGGCAGCAGAGGTTCCAGTTTAAAACACTAAAATGTATGGTAATAAAACTATAAAATTGAGAATTTTACAGTTTAGTTCTGTAAAATTAGCAATTTCAGTTTAGTAGTATAAAGTTAGCAATTTTATAGTTTACTACTGAAAAATTAGCGATATTTGTTATTGTAAAATTAGCAATTAACAAAATTAGCAAACAGTTTATCGCTATAAATTAGCTGTAGTATACCATAAAAACAACATTCATTTTTTACAATGCAACTTAAAAAGTAATGACTCTTAAGTCATTATTATCATGAAACTTTAAAGGTATTCTGAAACCGAATGTGTACAAGTTTAATTTTTGACTCTTTCAGCATTGTGCCCGAAAGGACAAAGAGCCTGTAGGAATCGTAAATGCTACACTCCCAGTCAAACTTGTGATGGACAAGATCAATGCGGCGATGGTACAGATGAGGAGAACTGTGGTTAGTGCTCAGTAACATTTTTCTATTTCTGCCTTTCTTTAATTATTGAATCAAATGTTAGTTCGCTCATTGCCTGAAAAAAATAATGCATTTTAAAGTTCTCAAAACATAGGTGGATGAATATACGCATTTTGAATTCCAAAGGCTCGTTGGAAAACTGGATGCGGTAAACTAAGAATATTATTTTACTTCAGTAATAAAGAATATTGTCCTTTGTTTAGACATACATAGTCAGTTCACTATGACTTTAATTTTGGCATTAAGAATTTTAAATAGTTGTAAATGTATACTGTTCTGGTCAGCCCAATTACTACTTGTTGTCCAAACACGTTCAACCTTCATTCTCTATTAATCTTGCATTTTGTTTTTTCCATCATCATACACTTAAATAAACATCAAAGCATATTTTATCAAAAAAACATTTTAAAAATATTATAATTCAAAAAAGCTCTTATTTTCATGTCCCCAAGCAATGATGTCACCCTCCCCCCTCCCCTTGGCGAAATTAAACGACTGAACTTTAACACAAAAACTGCAAAAGGATGTCCTTGACCCCGAGTAATCAGTGTACTATACGCCGTGATTCCCGAGCAGTCCAACCAGACCGAGAACTAAAACCAAACTTTTTAGTGGCCCCAAGGTGCCTGAAATAGTTTTAGCCAATGGCTAAAATTGTAAGGTTTGACTACCCCAGGAGGGACCCAATGGTATATAAGACCTATCCCCTGCCTTCTCCCCTATATATCTCAATCTGGCTCTGATTGCAGAGTTCATCTTCTACAAGTACAAGATTGTTCATTATGGGTACATGCTAAGCAATTTTCTCCGCCAAGATCCTTTTCTGCGACCCTGAAACTGCTTTGCATTAGTTCTTACTTTCCTAGCAATAGTTTCAGAATGTTTTGCTCCAGCCCGTCATTTAGGATTGACAGGGGGATTAATTGTCCCCCTCAGTTTTGTAAAATCAATGTATTTATTTGTAAACTGAAGTGATTTTTGCTGTTTTTCCAGTACACTTTGCATTGAATACAGCCTTTGTCCCCCTCTTCTGGAAAAGATTTTAATGGCGAGTCTGTTATGTTAAATACGGATTCGATTTTATTTGATTTTTAATACGCTTTTATTAGTTTCACATGTGGGTTTGTATGTACGTAACTTTGAATAAAAGATAAAATTCACGTTCTTTACAAACATAAAAGTAATATATTTAACACTATTCTTAATGCTAAAGGCTAAACTATATTATTACATGCTGATGTATTATAAATGTTTCAGTTCTTTGCATGTAACTCTGAATAAAAGATAAAATTCACGTTCTTTGCAAATATAAAAGCAATATATTTAATACTATTGTCAATACTAAAGGCTAAACTATGTTATATAAACTATATTACTTATATTACATGTTGTTGTATATAAGTGCATCTAAAAGCGTATTTTTTACTTTTTTAAAATAATTTAAAGATTATTATATTAAACTGAAGCCATACACTTTTATTTCAGGATATCCAATAACAACTACTGACTGTGGTATCAGGCCCAATAAGAATTCGCCGGCAGCGGATCGGATTGTAGGCGGCCGAGAGGCAGAGCCTGGAAGCTGGCCCTGGCAGGCCGACCTTCAGCTGGAACAGTTTCACCCGAATGGACACATGTGTGGAGGCACCCTCCTGAATTCGCAATGGGTCCTCACGGCTGCACATTGTTTGGGCGGGTAAGCAGAGTCCTTTGCAAATTTGTGAAACTATAACCTGTGTAACAAGAAACTATACCCTGTGTAACGAGCTGCCGAGAGCTAGCGGCTCAAAGTAAAATTATTTTCTCACTCTCCGCACTTTTCCCCTGATGGTTGTCATAGTTACGGTTCTGTGGACTTTTTCCCCACTTAGCTTTTGCAACAATGATCAAATGCACACGGTTAAAATTGCTTTGTGCGTAAACTATTATTCTGTTGAAAAATCAACGTTAAAAAGCACAGCTTTTTCTTGGAAAATTTTGCTGTATTAATGTATCGAGAAATAACTGAGACATGAGGATATAAATAAAAGCGTAAGACTAATTCAATAAACATAAAATAAATGAAATACCTCAACAGCAGTGCATAAAAAAAGTGTGGAGCTCTTTTCTTTCGTACGGTTTCCGTGGAGGCGACGCAAAATCTAAACTTCATACGCCTATTTTAAAGTAACCGAGTATAATATTATTTAACTTTTGTGAAGTTTTCGACAAGGACAGGGATTACATCATAGTGCTAAAATATATTTTATTTTTCTTCGGTTGCAGTACAACATTGGGTTTCTCAAGAATTTATCTCAAACTTCATGGCTCCACACTCCACAGCTTTGATAAAGACGAAGATTTCATTAGACCAACCAAAATTACAAATACTGTTTTTTTTTTCTAGGAATGGAAGGCCAGAAAATTGGAGGGTCCATTTCGGAAACCACCACAAATTCAAAAAAGACGCTAATGAACAAATTCGATACGTGGAGCGTCTCATCGTGTATCCTGGGTACACCGGCGCCGATGTAAGACAATTTCAGAATTACATCTTGAAATTCACTTTTAAACAATCAGTATTTTCCACTTTTTCTCTCGACAAGATGGCTAAAAATAGTTTGAATGGTCAATACCTAATATTTTTTCCAATCATTATCCGCAAATTTATCATAAGTGAAGGGCTTGGGATATGAAGGGGTTATGTGACAAAACAGAAATTGCGAGTAGAGTTTAAAAGTTTTATTGTTGCAGTTGTTGAAGTTTTTTGCTTTCTGGTTTTGTCGTTTGTGTGCGCCTGAAATTGGTTTAATGACATCTGCTTTTTGATGTACCAAGTTTTATTTGTTCACCTGCATCCATTGCTTATTGTCCAGAGCGTTCATTTTTTAAAATGTAACATAGCCTCTTCATCCTCCAAGAGCCCTTCAATTATTCATTACTTTGAGACATATTACACTGCGATGCAAAAGTTTAGACAAAATGCAAATATATGATTAAAAAAAAAAACTACTCGGCGACAGTGTTGGGCATTAATCAACTAAAGTCGCAATAGACTAAAGTAATCATTGCACTTTTTAATTTAGATTAATTTAATGTGATTGAATTCAATTCGCAGACGATGATTAAAGTTAGTTCAAACTAACTTAGTCAGTCTGTGAAAATGATTAATTTAGTGCAGTTTAATTTAGTTCAGATTAAATTAATCAAATTGATTTAGTCGAAACTAAAGTAATCAGATTGATTTAGTCGTGACTAATATAATCAGATTGAATTTCAATGGACTAAAATTAGACTAAAATTAAAATTCAGATTTATGTAAATCTAGATTGATTTTAAACTGATACTGAGATATAGTACATGTACTTTTGCATACATATACACGCGTACACGAGAAATTACATGTATTTACGTGGAAACACGAGTGAATACGAATATATAAGAGCTTTTTATATGCAAACACGAGTATACACGTACTACCCCGAATATACTCGTGTATAGGGTTACATTTGTATTTATGCGACTATATACACATATTTACGGGAATACACGAGTTAATACGAGTATACAAGAGCATATATATGCAAACACAAGTATATACGTACTAACCCGAGTATACTCGTGTATATGGTTATATTTGTATTTATGTCATTATATACACACATTTACGGGTATACACGAGTTAATACGCGTATATAAGAGCATATATATGCAAACACGAGTATATGCGTATTATCCCGAGTATATTCGTGTTTTGGGTTATAATCGTATTTATGCGCTCATATACACATATTTACGTGTATACACAAGTTAATACGAGTATATAAGAGCATATATATGCACACACGAGTATATACGTACTATCCCGAGTATACTCGTGAAAAGGTTTTATATTCGTATTTATGAGCTTAAATACATATATTTACGTCTACGCACATGTTAATACGAGTATATAAGAGCGTATATATGCAAACACGAGTATATGCGTACTATCCCGAGTATACTCGTGTATAGGGTTATATTCGTATTTATGCGCTCATATACACATATTTAAGTGTATACACGAGTTAATACGAGTATATAAGAGCAAATACATGCAAACACGAGTATATACGCACTATCCCGAGTATACTCGTGTATAGGGTAATATTCGTATATTTATGTGATCATATACATATATTTACGTTTATACACGAGTTAATACGAGTATATAAGAGCATATGTATGCAAACTCGAGTATATACGTTCTATCCCGTGTATACTCGGGTATAGGGTTATATTTGTATTTATGCGCTTATATAC
>JAXGGA010016050.1:0-27577 GCA_038373865.1 Uloborus plumipes
AAGTTGAATTGAAAACATCCTCATGAAAATTGATTTTTCTGACAGAGTTACATATACATTATCGACCGATAATGTTTCTCAGTTTTTTTTTTTTTCATCTATACATCTATAAAGATATATTAATGCAAAACCAAACGATAACAGCCATAGTTCGCCGGGAACTGCACCCGAATCCGTGGAAACTTTGTTCTACAGCTTATATGCCACTATAAGAGGCCACTAGATCATGCAAAAAATAATCAATCTAGAAAAGCATTTACAAACAGCAGAATCAAACAAAGCTGAGTGTAGAATGGAAATTTTTCTTCATCACATGTTATTCACGTGAACGAAATTTAATTTCATACCTGTCCGGCATAAGGTAAAAATTATAACAAGTAAATTTTACTTGAATGAAGCGTTAACCCATTAATGCCTATCGTCCCTTTTTTAGGGACGGTCCAAAAAGTGTCTAAATTTACCAAAAATGAATATTTCAAAAAAATAATAGTGTTCAATTATTACTCTGGTTTTGTTTCAATTCCTTATTAACAGATTTCTTCCCATAACCATTGTAAAGTGTGTTCTGTAGCCGTTTTATTATGATCTTTATAGGGAATTCTTAAAAAAATGTCAGGCATTAATGGGTTAAGTATCAATGAAGGGAAATGTGAAAAGTGTTATATTACATTAGACAAAAAAAAAAAAGCTTTTGCCAAGAAAAATTATCCTCCCCTTTCATCCCCAATTTTATAATATAAAATTTGTGTTTTTTGTAACATAAAATTTCTGTCAAAAGGGTTACATGGAACAAAAAAAGGATTTTTTGGTCCAGCTAAAATAATTTTCTGCTATTGTACTACCAAGGGCGGATCCAGAAATGTTCCAAGGCAGGAGCGATTGATTTTTTTTCTCTTACTTGCCCTTTTTTTTCTCCATGCATCCTTGTTAACACATGTTGATTGCAAATGTTTTGGTCTTCCATTTCGAAAAATTTCCAGATCAGAGCCCCGAATCCCCGCACCCTTTCCCTTAATATCATCAAACATCAACTAAAATTTGCCTTTTTTGAACTTCAAAATCTAAAAACTGATAGAGAAGAGTCCCTGAAGGGAGGGCGATCGCCCCTTCCTTATACCCCCTCCTCCCAATCAAAACCTGGTTATTCAAAGTGATCACATTGGCAGCTGCCACTGCAACACGCAAGCATCAATACTTCTTATCCTTTAATGCATTTTTTCTCACAATCACTGCAAAAACTTGAGACTAAGAGCACATGCATTTTCCTCCATTTTGTGATGAAAAAAATGACGCACCTTTTCGGAGTTAACTGTTCAGAGTGAATTCGTCATCGCCAAGTGTTTAATGAGACAGCTGTTGGCTTCGCGAGAAACGCAAGTGCTAATCATGGGAGCACTTTTTCACGCGTCAAATAGTAATTATTCCTGTATTTCAGAAATGGTTTTTCCGAGTAAGTATGAATTATAAGAACACCTGGGTGTTAAATGGTAACCAAATCGTTAATGGCATGCTGGTTATCTGAATGGAAAACTTCAACTACATCTGAATGGTTTCTAGTGAATACGTTTCAAAAACACTAATTCATGTTAGCCACATTTTTGATGCAACGCAGAATATGGTTGGCAGAATATATAAAACGGTTGTCTCGGTTTGAGAGACCAGCATTGCCCTTGTAAATTTTTAGTAACGCCAGTGAGAGGTTGATGAGTTCTAAGTTGATGAAGACGAACTCTGTTCAGATTCAGTTATTCTCGCCAATGATTTATCCTGCTGCAAATATTGGCTTCTAACTAAGAATTGGGTTTGCGTAGGAAAACAAAGATTTAAAAATCATTTTTAAAAAACTTAAATCTTCGTGACTCATGTTTATTTCGGCCAGTCACTTGTGCCGCCTTCTAAATGCCTCTCATGCACATCCCGGTCAGGGTTCCCGGTAGCAGAGGCTATTTGGAAAAGAGTTGAGGAACCAAATTATACAAAAGCGCCCCGGTGGGAGGTCATTGTGACCTCTCAATAATTTCGGTGTAGTCCAGTTTGCCATGCTGATAAAACCCTAATCCCATTGTGTCGATCACTGAATGCATCCCCCGTGGAGCGTTCAAAATTCGGAAAGCAAGACCAGTTGTCCGCCATTTTTGACCATCATCGTAGAAAAAATTATTGCTTTACGCCAAGTAAGCGATAAAAGACATTTGATGGAACGACGCCAAAACAACGTGCTGTTACAGGGAATATGCTCTTTCTGGAACGAGACTAATAAAAAGTTATAACTACGATAAGTAGGAAAGCAAACAGTTTGAACTTCCGCTGAATATTGGAAAAAATAATATGAATATTTCTAATTATAATGGTGCTAAGTTCTTATGTTTTGCATATTGTTCACTTTAAACACATGAAATTCATTACAATAAAATTCAATATCACGTGCCGCCGATAATTCGTTTGAACTTTTGTAATCAAAAAAAAAAGTACAGTGTGTTTTAAAGCTCATGTCATTAAGCGCAAAGAAGTATTTGACTTATCAGGCATTATGTCCCCCCCCCCCTCCTATTCATTGTATTACAGTACTGAGAGACTTTCGCTGTTTAAAAAATCAAACTTGTATTCTCTCAATGGTACCTACATTGTACAAGTCGTAAGTGAAAAAAAAAAAAAGCTACAGTATATTCTTTTTTGAAGAATGTTAAGTATTCAAGCTGTACAGAAACTAAGTTTAAAAAAGCAACCGGCCAGGGAGAGGGGAACATAATTCACAAAATAGTGTTAATAATGCAATTCTTGTAAGTACACCTCCCCCCCCCCCACCCATATTCTTGACATGATTTCCGTGGATTTATAGATGAGCATTAAGACAATGGAAATAAATGAAGTGTTAACTGCGCGTATGAAGGCATAATTTCGGTAAAACAAAGAATATATTTTTGTACAGGAAATAAGCATTGAATTGCTTATATTGAGGACCCGATTAAGTTAAAGCGATGCCCAGGTTATGTTGAAAATTCGTATTTTCCCTCAAAAGACAATCCCCCCTCCCCACCAATTAATATAGATGCGATACATAAACAAATATTCATTTATAGATTGTACACTAATAATCCGAATACATATTGATGCTGCCCCATCTCTTTGTATCCTCTCACAAGTAGCTGTATTTAAACTTTGTTTTTACAATTTAGGAAAAAAAATCTAGTACTAAATATTTATAATAAATTGGATATTACAACCTTGTAAAGCATTCAGTCAGGCAATTATAATAAAAACAAAAAAAAAAAAAAAAAAAAAGAAGAAGAAAGCTGAACCTTTGAGTAAATGCAGAATCCTGTAGAGTAGTTTTTGAGCTATTGATAAAATAAATTATAATTAAAACTTCCTGATTAAAGATTTTAGATTTCAAATTTAGTATTAGGCAACAATTTTTAGAAGTATTTCCAAAATCGGGAGAAGTTTAATACAAAAAGAAGTATTAATAAAATTGTATAGAAAATATAATAATGAAATAGTAAATAGCGCGGCATAAGTCGAAAAATAAAACATTTGCATAATATTTAAACATTGTTGAATGAATGTTTTTAACCAACAACAAAATTAACATTGTTTTATTTTGTTCCCCTTAAAATACGGTGCTAAATTTCAAATCTAGGGAGCAGTGCTTTAATTTTCACTGTTAATTGGATATTAGCATTAAAGTATTAAAATTTTACATAAACTTCAGTCAGAACAGCGTTTTTATTGCTGTCATTATAATAGAGTTGTTTAAAAAGAAACAAAGGAAAAAAAAAGAACCGAAAGTAAGGAAGCTTATTTTCCTACGTATTAAAGAGGCCACGTGCTACGTGTAATCAAGATTTTTTTTTTAGGTTGATTACTCATTATTTAGAAAAAATGCCTTCGTGCTTCACTTTGAAAGGCTGTGCACTAATTCCTATTTTAAAATTGATTAAAAATGTAGTAAACTAAAAGCAGATGCTTATAGATTGCTTCGGATTGCACATAACGACTAAAATGACGCGCACATATTTACCACAAACAAACGACCGTCGAAATCTTGGGCGAACAGTGAACCGCATTTTTAAAACAATGAACAGTTTCAACTTTTTTATATTTTTTTATAAGTTTTTCTTGGATTCCCGGGCCCCACTTCCCCCGTACTTGCTGTTATTTTAGTCTGGATTGCACGTAGCACGTGGCAAAATATGCCACGCGTTACGTGTAATCCAGATTTTTTTTTGATGAGACGAGCACAGTATTGGAAAAATACCTTCGTATTTCGGTACGAAAGGTTGTGTTATGTTTTTTTTTTAGAACTTTATTTAAATTGTGGTAAAATTAAAGCAGATGCTAAGAGATAGCTTTAGATTGCTCACAACACACTAAAATTGCGTAAGCTAATTTATTACTTGCAAACGAACAAACTCATGTAAAACGACCTAAAATACTATACATTTAACATCTTCGAACTAAATGTATATGAATTAAAGTATGTAAATTAAATAAAAAATTTAAATTTTGCATCTTTGGCTTTGAAAAAAATAGCAATATCAAATCAAATTAAAGCTTACTGTATAGAGTCAGATTGAAGCTGTTCATCAGGAGCTGAATTACATTTGTTTTTTTTTTTCCTCTGAAAATTTCAGAACGCTACTTTTTCCGAAAATTTAAAATTCGAGAATTTCTAGTTGTTCTCTAGACTGGAAGTTTGTTTCTAAATGTTTGTACGTATCTAGCGATTTTCTCGACAAGATTGGCGGTTAGTATGTCTATTCTTAGAGTGAAAGTTGAAATTTCATTTTTAATATTTTCAATCATGCATTATGTCTAGAATGTGTCTTAAGGGTTTTTTTTTTTTTTTTTTTTTCAATACTCATTACGCCTTTCCAAAGCTTAAATTTTTACTTAATACGATATAAAAAAACCAATTTTGACAATTCATTTGTTCAAAAAAAAATTTGTAAAGGTCTTTTTTTAGTAAAAAGTCACTTTTTCCTACAAAAACCAAAAGTTTCCTGAAAACTTTTAGTGCTCACTTCTTCACACTAAAAAAAAGAAAAAAAAATGTGTTTATCTCTTCGTTACATACCGCAAAAGTATATGACCCTCCAAAATTGGAAACAATCATATAAAAACATGATTTACAGTTAAATGATTCACATCCTCCTTCCCCAAAAAACGTGATTTTTGACACATAACTTTAGTACATCATTGTTTAAAACCCACATATTGCATTTACACTAGCTTTTAGACCTTTTTATCACAGCAATATAACCATTTACCATATTTGCCAAGTTTCAAATGTTTTTAGTAATATTTTTCCTCACAACTGTTTGCGTAAATGAAAACTTCGAAAACGTGTTTTGCGACATTTAGATAGTCCCAATTTTCCCCCCAAGTTCCCCTTTCTAAACTTGGAAAAAAAAATTTAATCAATGAATTATTTAGAAAACTAAGAAAGACAAAATAAATTTCTTTAAAGGTAGTGCATTTGCATTCATTAAATGTCTTCTAGTTTTCTAAGTAATTCATTGATTAAATTTTTTTTCCAAGTTTAGAAAGAATAATATTGGGACTATCTAAATGCCTCAAAACAGATTTTTTTTTTTTTTATTTAGGGTGGTCGCCTAACCTGTCTTAAACACAAAAATACTTAATTTCTAGATTTCTTGTTTAATTCTTGAATGCGGAAAACCAATTCCAAAAACCCGAGGATAAAATTAAAAAAAAAATAGAGAGAGATTGGTCGAAGGCAAAAAACAATAAAAGTAAAACAAATTATTGCAAATTTAATCAACAATAGTAATAAATTAAAAATATATTTATTATGAAAAGACGAAAAAAAAAATGTTGATCAACAAAATAAGCACTGTATTTAGACACGCGAATAAAGTAGACGGTAATATTAAACTCCAGAGTTAATTTTACTGCCTATGACGCAATGGATCACGTGGTCGCTAAATGCGACTCATACAAACAATAAAGAGAGAAATGTGAAGCCAAAGCGAAGTCAGAAACCAACCTTTGATTACTAAAGAAAATTCATATTTCCTCCAGATTTTTTGAAAATTGGTCACTTTATTGATTACACGCATTACTAATTAAAACTATTTCAAGTTGGAGAAATAAATACATTTTTTCAAAAACAAGATCCCCCCCCCCCCGAAAAAAAAAAGAAAGGAAAAAGGACCAATTTTCCTTTTATTTCCCAATGTCAATATAAAATTAATTTACAGAGAAAATATAATCAGGCCATCGAAAAATAATATGCTAATGTTATTGTAAAATCGCATACAAAAAGTCGCGCAGGTTATCATAAATCGGGATCCGTTATTATTCTTTCGGAATGAAATCAAATAAAGAAACAATTTCCAATTTATCAGCAAAAAATATAATTGACGAGTGTAATTGAACCAAAAAGCAAGTAATATCATTTATCTCGCGTTATCTTTTATCACAGGTCTTTCTTTTAGGCATAAAAATCAAAATAAATAAGTGCAATACGATTTTAATACACTTTAATTATTGTTTCATGAAGCTCTCCCTTTGTTTTGGAATGATTTTGAGATATATTTGCGAACATTCTAGGGGAAAAAAAGTTAGATTTCTTAAACTTGCTATACTGTTACCCAATTGTAACCGTTTTTAAGTCGTGAAAAATTTTATCTCAACTTATGAAACTGACGTTGTACAGAAATATTTTAAAAAGTTTTTTATTTTTATCGTTTTAATAATTTTAGCCCATATGTTTCGCCATTTAATAATTGCTCTCGGATTTTCTAACAATCATGCTTCAGTAGAAACAATTATTCTGCTTTGCAGTTTTTTCCTTTCGTTTTTCTTAGAAACAATCATTTTTTTAAAAAAATTATGAAAAGAAAAAATGCTGTATTACAATTGTGATTGCGAACTCTTTTTTATTATTAATATAAAAGGCAAAACAAACGGTTTGCTCTTTATTTTTACTTTCAAATAGCAAGAAAATAATAGTAATTTTTCACCCCACAATTCTGATGAAATGCAGCAGATCGAAAGGGTAACCCTGATGGATGCAAGTTAAGTCGCCAGATCTCGCCAACTTAACTTTTTTCCACATTCAACTATTCACACAAAGAAAGAAAGACTCAGTTTTCTAAACCTCCCTTCGCCTACCCCATTCCCCCCTAAGGCGAGGACAACAATAGGGGCAGTTGCTAATCCCCTAATGTTCCCGGGGGACTGTGGCTACCTGGATATCACCATAATTTCCGTATTCGGCACATTTTTCTGACGATTCGGAAATTTGAAGACAATATTGCAACATTGAGATGTTTATTTTATTTAGTTTTTAGCATTGTTTTTTGAAAGATACCTAATGGGACATTCCATGGTAACTTACGCTACATTTTGACCAATTCTTTGGCATTTAGCACCTCTGTACAAACAAATGATGTTATATAAACCTTGTACAAAAGTGATTTATGAAAATGGCAATCAAATGGGAAATTATAAAAATAAAATTTTATAAAAAAAAAAGTAAAACCAACTTCAAAAACGCAGCTTAAAATTGCTTTAAAAAGTAAAGAATAAATTTATTCTTTGAACACCATCGATACTACTTTTAAACATGAGTTTTGAAGTCGGTGTCCAAACAGTTAATAAAATCATTCTTACCCATTGATTGTACATTTGATTGATTTTTCCCTTCAAAAAACACTTGAAATTGAGAATGAAACATTTTTGTTGTTTTTATTATCGTATCATGTTTTTTTCATGCATACCATCAGTAAAACATGAAACCGAAGAATGGGTAGGAATGATTTTATTAACTGTTTCGACACCGACTTCAAAACTCATGTTTAAAAGTAGTATCGATGGTGTTCAAATAATAAATTTATTTTTTACTATTTAGAGCAATTTTCAGCTGCGTTTTTGAAGTTGGTTTTACTTTTTTTTTTATAAAATTTTATTTTTATTTCATTCTTTTCAGTATAAATGTATAATCGGAATAGTGTCATGTTGCGATCGTGACGCTTCATCTCACTTTATTGAAGCGTCTGAAATTTTAAGCGATTGCCACTAATTTTTTTTTTTTTTTTTAGGATTTATTTCTATGCTGATTTAATTAAAACATTTTTAAATTACTAGTTTCTCACCCGATTATGCGGCTAAAACTGGCCTGCAGGTTAATCCGCAAAGTAACCATTTACCTTCACTTCACACTCTCCAGGGTCCCCCGTACCTACCACAGCTTCGTGGTTTAACCGGGATAGGGCCCTGAAGAGTGCTCTGTTCTTAATTTTGAACCAGAACCTAGGGTCGAGCAAACCCTAGGGCCCAGCACCCCCAGAGGTATCGTTTCACTTGGAGGACTTTGTGACCACGACATTTTTAACGCCTCCCAGCCACCATTAATCAAGGCGGTGGATCTTTGATCGGCTGGGTTTCGAACCCGGGTCCCTCCGGACACGAGTCCGATGCCTTACCGATCGGGCCACCACGGCCCTAGTAACCATTTACCGTCGATTCATTAATTCATCACTAATTTTAAAATTTAAAAGTTTAGGTGATGGGAGCCTGGAAATATATTTTTTAAAAAATTGGGGTACTCGGGACTTAATATATTCTATCAGTAAAACTGCGGTTTGCACATGCCGCATAATCATTTGACGTAGACATTGCATTATTTTCCTGCTGCTTGAAAATCCACCGACTCCGTCGAGGATCGAACTCAAGCTCTTGCGAATGAGAGCCCAGCGTCTTACCGCTAGGCCACTCTATCGGCGAGATACTGTGACCTAATAAACATCAAAACGCAAGAGTGTGAGCGTGAAATTTGAAATTCAGTTCATGCGCAAAGAGGGTGCGCATGAACGGAATTCTGAAGATTTCCCTCAATTTCTTCAGGATTCCGTTCTCAAACCCCGCATCATGGGACCATGGGACCACCAGGAAGGTGTACCCTTTCCAACAAAAAAATTTTATCAAAATCGGCCTATTCAGTAAAAAGTTATGCGTGGTCATACATTAAAAAAAATATATACCAGTGACCAGAGAACCTCCTCCGTTTTTTCGTCGGTTAAAAATGCAAAAATCTTTGATGCATTTAAATTTTACAAAATTTAGCAGCCAAAACTAATACAGTAACTTACGTTAAACAAAATTCTCTCTTTGTGTAACGTATTGTACGCAATGTATTTATCGGCACGACAGTATACTGTCGATCGCTCCCTCGATGACGTCATGAAACAATGCAAAATCTTGATTTTTCAAAACGTCATAACTCGGTTAATTTTTGTGATAGAAGAGTGATTTTTTTTTTTTGTTTTAAACGTTACAGTGTCAAGAATGTTTTACTAAATATGATTGATAGAACTGGGGGGGGGGGGTGTATAAAAATTTAAATTTCGTAACTCTTTCAAAATTTGATTTTTTGAAAAACATTGAATAGAATCAAAATTCCTTTCGTAATTTGGAGATTTTTTCCTAAATAAACTATATGCTTATCTCTAACGGTTTAGAAATTAGCTATTGGTCCACGATTGGAGTGGACACCCTGTATATGCATTAATCATGCTTAAATTCTTTCAAATGACGACCAAATTCTTTGTTTTACAGCCGAAACAGCGCTCAAAATTATCTTTGTTGTCGACAGTCAAACTAACTCATTCCTCATCATACCACTTGTCTGATTCACGAGTAAAAATTTCTAGAAGGTCTGTTTGGGGTACTATTAATTATCTTTTTCTTTGTGCTATAGGTCAGGTGTAGAGATATTTGAGTTTATTGGTCAGGGCAGGGGGAGATACGAAGCTGCGAATTTTCTTCATCAATAAGATCAGCTACAAGAGCTAAAATTTCTGTTAATAAATACGGAGTAATTGCTGTTTCTGGAATAGTTTGTGGATACAATGAATATAGACCAGTGGCTTTAAAGCCGCTTGTAATAATATTATGGGTCGTGCATTTGAACCAGACACTAGAAAGAATGTTCGTTTGGGGGGGGGGGCATCGTGATAAAGGCACTAAAATAAATATAAACCAATTAATAAGCAGTCGTAATTACTTTTCAACATCCATAACATAATGGGAAAAAATTAAAACATCGACACAAAAAGGCCTTAATACCCGTTTAACTCCAGTGTAAAAAAATACAAAAAAGTACAACAATTGGTTCATAATGTATAACTCAGACATAAAATATCGATAGAAGCATTCAAGCTTTAAAAACATAAAATTGCAGTACAAAACAAAACAAAAAAGTGCAATGTTACAGAATTGCTTACGATTCAGTTTGACGATATTTTATTATTCGTAATGAACAACCGTTCCGCGCCAATGAATCACGCCTCATTGGTGACAACTATCGTCTATGAGTGTTAGATACCTGCTATAGTATCCTTGAGCGGCAACGAATATTTTAGATGGCATTTTTGTTAATTAGGCCTTATTAGCCGACAGTCCTTAAGAGCTATTATTTTGAAAATCGAACAAAAAAGGGAAATTTTGGCAGTGACCATTTTTGATTTTTCTCATTTTTTTATGTGTCAAAGTAGGTCATGAGAAATGAACATTCTAAAGTTTTTAGCCCCTCAAAAAAATCGTTCGCTCTGTAAAAATTCCCAGCGCGTTTTTGGTAAAACGACTGAAAGTCGCATTTCAGTGGCTATAGTTTTTTACAGAAACACTACCTCAAGGTTATGTTTACATTTATTGATTGTACAGTGTGTTTATGAAGACCTCATAGTTATTTGGGTTAGGGGTTGTTGTTTTCTTTAGTTAAGCGGCCGCAAAGTATGGCTTTTAGTCCATTTTCACTCGACTTTCAACTGCGTTATTTCCCCCTAAAAGCAACCCCCAGAATTTTTTTTTTAACATATACTGAAAATTTATACTATGAAGAGAATATGTGTACAAAAGTTGTTTAATATTTCATTGCTTTGAAGAGAAAAACCCTTTGATATTTTTCAAATTTTCAAAAATTGTGATTTTTTGATCGCATATAACTCAAAACAAACCCTAGAAAAAAATAACGTTTATGGATTATGGAACCTACAGATGTGTAGAATAACGTAAAAAAGAAAGAAGCGTGGGGTCTCCCCTAGTTTTCAAGAAAATATTTTTTCTTTATCTCATTTTAATGCTTTTGTTTCATAGTAAAATGTGTCCATCAAGTAAGTCAGATCTGCTGAAAGTTTAAGTTCATAGAGAAAGAGAAAAAGACTAAAAACACTTAATTTTGTCTAAATTTTAATAATTTTTAGTTTTGTAATTGCAATTAACTCAAAAAAGGCTAAATCTTTACTGAGAGAACTATTGAATGTACATATTACTCGATTTGAAATATTGGAAAAAGTATCTTCTTTGAGGTCTCTTCAGATCTATTCTAGTATGAGGTCACAGTTACCTCCCGGAAAATTTCTTATTCGAACAATTTTGCTGATTCGGAAAATTTTGACAAAATTTTCGGCAAAACAGTATAGTAACATTGAGATTTCTTAATGATATATTTTTTGCATGTGTGCTTGATCGTATTTCGTAAAAATATAAGCTCGGGGGCCCATGAGTATCTTATACTTCTCAAGAAGATGTTCTTAATTTGCCAAAGGAATTTCCTAATTTTTCCGAATGATAAAATACGATCAAGCCCACATGTAATAAATAAAAGTTGCTGAATCTTTAGAAAAAATTTCCGAACATGAAATTTTTCAGGAGGTCACAGTGACCTCCTTTGACCTCCCATTGGGGAGCCTCTAAAAATACCTCACAATATTTATTTTTCGAATATTTCCAGTCATTGCAAGCTAGTAATATGTAAATTCAATAGTTCCCTCAGTAATAACTTAGTTTTTGACTATAATTTTTTGAGTTAATTGCAATAAAAAAACTAAAAGTTCTAAAAATTCAGACAAAATTAAGTGTTTTTAGTCTTTTTTTTCTTTCTTTATACAAATTTATATACATGATTACTGTGTACTTACAGTTCCAGCAGATCTTGACGCTACATACAGGACATATTTTACTACGAGAGAACGTATTAAAATCTGCTAATTTTTTTTCTGTAAAACTAGAAGAGACCCTCGCCGTTTATTTTTTACGTCGTTTTACGCATATGCAGGTATCATATAATATAAAAAATAATCATAACATGTAAAAAATAAATAAATAGAAAATTTCAATGCTGCAGTATTGTTTCCAAGTTTGCCGAATCATCAGCAAAATTTTTCGATCATGAAATTTTTCGGGAGGTCACTGTGACCTCCCACTAGAATACATCTGAAGATACCTCACCGAATTTACTTTCTCCAATATTTCAAAGTTCGTAACATGTGCATTCAATAAGTCTCAGGATTTCACGTTTTTTGAGTTAATTGCAATTAAAAACTAAAAATTATAAAATTTAGACAAAGTGTTTTTAGTTTTTTTCTCTTTCCTTATACAAATTTAAATACATCATTACTATATACTTACAGTTTCAGCAGATCTGACCTACTTGGACACATTTTACTATGAGAAAAAGCATTAAAATGAGCTACAAAAAAAAAATTATTTTCTTGAAAACGAGACCCCACGCAACTTTTTAACGTTATTCTACACATCTGCAGGTTCCATAATTCATAAAAGTTTTTTTTCTAGGGTTGCTGTTTTGAGTTAAATGCGATCAAAACCCACAAATTTTGAAAATTTGATAAATAAGTCTTTCTCTTTAAAGCAATGAGATATTCAACAATTTTCGTACCACATACTCTATTCATAGTATAAATTTTCAGTATATGTTAAACAATTTCGGGGGGTTGCTTTTAGGGGGAAACTCAGTTCAAAGTCGAGCGAAAATTGACTAAAAACCATACTTTGCGGCCCCTTAACTAAAGAAAGCAACACACCCCAACCCAAATAACTATGGGGTCCTCATAACTATACACTGTACAATCAATAAATGTAAACATAACCATGGGGTGGCGTTTCTGTAAAAAACTACAGCGCACTGAAATGCGTCTTTCAGACGTTTTACCAAAAAAGCGCTGCATAACATCAAACTTTGAGAATTTTTACCGAGCGAACAAATTTTTTTGGGGGGCTACAAATTTCAGAATGTTTACTTTCCATGACCTTCTTTGACATATCTGTACCTCAGAACCAGACTAACGTAAGTCCATTTTCGTCATTTTTCGGTAGAGGGGAAAAACGATTGCCGAATACATCGTTTTTCCCCTCTACTGAAAAATGACGAAAATGGAATTACGTTAGTCTGGTTCTGAGGTACACATATAAGGGTGATTTTCTCACCAGTTAACTTTTGCCAATGCCAAGTAGGAAAAATTCAACTTGTAATGAATTAATAATTGTTAATATTTGTTTAAAGACAACTCATTTAAGATCACAAATCAGTGCTCAGCAACGAAAAAAAATTAAAAATAAAATTGTAATGACAGCTTTAAGTTTAAGTTTAATGTAAAAAGTGCAATTACCATCTCCCGGCTTAAACACTTCCCTAACTCAAGAAATATATTTAAAATTTTATTCAATTGATAAATAATGACATAGAAAACAAAATACACCATTTAGAATATTGCTTCATATATTTTTTTACATTATTTACAAACAAAACTGATTAAATCTAATTTTTTAAAGAAATAGTAATATTTTTCGTTGGAATTTTAAACTTTTACAATACCAACTTTTTTTACTGCAAAGAGTTACAAGTTTCGTTATTTTTTCATTTGTCTGTTTTACATTTATTTTTATTTAGTCTATAAAATATTAACTGTAGGCGGACTCGAAGCATAATGAGTACAAGAAAGATCGGTTTCGCAAGAAACGCATGTAACCTAACACTGATTTGTTATTTTCATTCCAAACCAACTGATGAAGCTTCATGATATTTGGAATTGACTTCAGTTTTTTTGGTAGCAGGTTTTCAACTCGCTTTATATCAGTCTCTGTGACGGTGAAGAGCCT
Organism: Uloborus plumipes; assembly: GCA_038373865.1. Taxonomy (NCBI): domain Eukaryota; kingdom Metazoa; phylum Arthropoda; class Arachnida; order Araneae; family Uloboridae; genus Uloborus; species Uloborus plumipes. The sequence goes on from JAXGGA010016050.1 coordinate 13,927, forward strand.
TACTTTTAATGCTTAACGCAATTTAACATAAAAGTAAACATAATTACAAAATAGAACAAATAATTATTATTATATAAGTATTTTAAGTCATAAGTTAGCTAAAATAATAATGAATTTGTTCTAAATTATTCTAAGAATAAAAAAAAGAAAACAGAATTATATGATAACTAACAAGGAGAAATTTAATTAAGATTTTAAAAATTTACTTTTGAAAAATATTTTCCTTTAATGTTGATCTGTTTCGTAGATAAAAACTATTTTGGAGTTCAAAATATTCCAAACTACTTTTTTCATCTCCATTATATCATTTGAACTTTACCTAACGAATATAATAATTTAACAACTAACAGTTTGAAAAAATAAATAAACAAAATCCAAACATAAAAAATAAAATTTCTAAGTTATACTTGAATTGTTAACCATAACTAAACAATAATGTAAATGTTACAGACTGTTCCTAGAATAGAAGAGACAAAAAAAATTGTGTAGAAAACTTACCATGAAAAATTTCGTGGAAATAAAATACAATTAACGTTTGGATTTATTTTTAAATGCTTAATTTTGTTCTATTCAGTGAAAGAAAAACACTTTGAAACACAAAATATTCAAACTACTTTTAAAATATTGATTAGAATAGTTAAATTTATAAAATTTTATTCTTATAAGTTTTAAAATTGAGATGTAACTAATTAAACAACTAATAACTTCCATACAAATAAACATCATTATATCTAAATTATTATGAATTTCAAAGATTGAACAATGTGCCTAACTTATTGCCATTTGAAATTTGCTAAAAATATTAAAAAATAACACAACAATATAAATAACGTGCATTTAAATTTTTAAAATCCATTAAAATGTCACTCTCCCGAAACCACTTCGTAAGTGGGGACGGAAATGACAAGGACGGAAATGACAAAACAGTGGGTTTTCGAAAACAGTGTGAAAAGTTTTTCATATCTTTAATTTAACTGTTGATACCTTAAAAGTGTTCGTAAGAACACATTCGGCAGTGGATTTTTTTTTTAATTTTATTTAAATTTTCTGGAAGATAACCAGGGGGACGGAAATGACATTGAATAAAGTCACGCATAGAATTTTTAAGATACAACAAGCCTCACACACCCTAAAAGATGTGTAAACTTCGTTTAAAGCATATTTTTCTGCTGAAAAGAATGTTCTTAAACATTTTGAGCTATTTTATTGCCAACTAGCGACATTTATAGAATTTTATTGAAGGTTTTTCTACTTGGGGGAAATTTTTTTCAAAACCTGGGGACACGTATAAATTGAGCTCTCTGTCAAAATATGTAAATATGATAAGGAATGCTTATATGGTACATTGAAGTACACACTTGTACTGTATCATAATGCATATGTATTAATCTTTAAAAATGTTTCTTCATATAGTAATTTTTTTTTAAAGTTGACAAATGTGTGTGGGGACAGGAGTCGGAAATGACATTTTGCCTACATATTATTTTTTTAAATATATAATTTAAGTGCAAAATAGTGCGAATGCACGTTGTCATTACTCTTTATGAGCATCTTGAATAGAACATAGCATTAGATAATGAAAATAGGTGTTTAATTGGAAGATATGGATGAAGGACACAAAAGTTAACGAATTGAGAAAATAACCCATAAACAAATGAAGAAAATCAAAAATGGTCACTGCCACACCTTGTCTGAATTGCAAAATAATGGCTCTTAATACCTACACCTACCTTTATTTCCTGCACAAGAAAATATTTCATGACGATTAAAATATATTTCCTGACCATTAAAAAAATGCACATGTAATTGCTTAAGTTTTTCCCTCGATCCTGTGGCATTCCCAGAGTTCCACACGGCACTTATTATTATTATTATTATTGTTATTATTATTTCTTTTTTTTTTGTCAATTAGTAAAATTAAAATCTTTTATTGAATATCTTCCGCTAAAGCATGGATTTTTTAAATATTTCTTCTGGGGGGGGGGAGAGGTATCAATTTACTAATAATTCCATAAAACTTCATTTTTTTTCCTGTCCAAAATACGAATTTAATGCCTCATTTATCTGTAATTTTATGAAGAAATAAAAATGTAGTATGTTCCTCAAAAACCTTTTTTAATTCAACAAATAAATAGATAAATAAGCAATAAAGTTATATTTTAGACAAAAACAAAAGGATGGTTTTAAAGAAATTTGCTACGAAAATATTAGTTTTCCCTTCAAAATTCTATATTCTTTGCAAATTGTAAATAATAAAATTAAAAACTAAAAAATAAATAAGGAAAGAGAAAGAAACGATTAAAGGTTCGACTGGAAACAGTCAATTAAAATTACATTTTCTGTTTGATACCTCATTGTGAATTTTACTCAACGCATTTCGCGTACAAAGTTAATCGCTCGTTTTTGACAAATTGATACTATGTATTTCTGTGCTTTTCCAATTATTAAACACCTTAACTTTCTTTTTCTTCAGGCCGTCCTTTGTCCTTTGCATCTGTTGTTTAAAAAAAAAAAACTAGAAGGCGTGGTTTGATGAATTATGGGCGGAGTTAAACCCATGATGAGCAATAGCAAAATCACATTGAAAAGAGCAAAAGTCAACGATTAAATAAAACACGTGCAATGCAAAATCGAATAAATACAACCGTTTTAGCAGTAACTCGGACTTCCGTCAAAATGCAGCTCATTAGTTTCATTCTAATTGGAGTACTGGGGGTAGCTGTCGCAGCACCCATACCAGGTAAGATTTCGGAAAATATTACCGAAAGGGGAGGGGGGGAGATTCCACGATAATTTTCATGTTTTTGTAAAATTATAAGAATTTTAATTACATAAAAACAGTTGAAACAATTATAAATGTAGTATTTTCTATAAAAATTCTTCTCATCAAGTAACCATGTACTAGAAATTAGTTTGCTTCTTTACAATTTAATGTTCTTCAAACTTCGAGTTGACGGGTTAAAAATAAAACAGTGTAAAATTTCCTCTTCAGCGTGTAGAAAAGAGCAATTTTATGACTCAAAATTTAAATTTGACATCTTTAGATTTTTTTAAAATTCCAAATATATTCATTCATTTTTATTGATAGGTGCAAACATTGGTTTAACATATTTTACAGAAAACACTACAATAGTTGAAATTACGGAACCTCGATAAGTTGATACCCACTTTATTCGACATATTTCCATGGTCCCTAGGGTGTCGAGTTACCGAGGTTCGTTCCACTGCATAGATTTTCATTCGATAATTCATAAAATGAACTTGAACTGAGGGTAACAATATGAACGATACAATTAGTTAATTGCATGTTGAAAAAAAGAACAAATTATGAAAATATCATGCCTGAATGAGATTTAATTGAAAAGTTTGAGTACCAATATTCGCGAAATTATATTATGGTGTAATGGGTAGAAAGAACGATACTCGCAAATACTTATTCCTCTGCGATTGAAACGCTAATGAAATCCTTTAAAAGGAATATTGAAATAGAACAAAAAGATAGTACAAAATTAACTTTTAAATAAGTGAAGATCATTTTCAGTACTTGCACCCGTACATGCGAGTACTTGCGCATTCTAACCACAGATAATGTGTATGACTATCAGAATGCTAATACCACTGAACAGTATTTTACCCACTAGTCCAACACAGCTAGTACTTGGAGAGTTAGAATGTCAAACATGAGACTATTTTTTAAAAAATATGAACACTTAATTAAAGCCATACTAAAACATTGACATTCCGATTGGTTCATATTAGTGCAATGGTGCAAAACATCGACTGTAAAAAAATAATAATTTAAAAAAATCGAATAAGGGAAAGAAAAGGTTGTAAAACGATTTCTTAAGGGTGATTAAAAGTAAAGTATTTGTTTTATTAGTTCACCCCCTTCCTATACCTTATTTATTAAAATTCGAATCAAATGTAGCAAAGGAAATCATAGCATGTGGGGGCAGCCGCAGCATCTGTAAATCGCGCTTTTCCTTAGGAGTGATCCAGCTGCGGAAGAAACAAGGTGAAGGGGCCTCGGGCACGCAAACAGAGGTGGAGCTTCATGTCAGAACTTCATCGAAAACTAATTCTCCCCTATTTATTCTGTCAAAAGAAATAAAATAGCTCTAACATCAATTTCATGCATTGCAGCACTACTATTCGACCTATATGATCTTCTTGCCTGGTAAAAAAGAAGAATGGAAAAATCCTGTTTCTATAACTCGTCGGTAGGAGACGTAGGAGGAAAATTCTCCATACAAACAAGCAAGGGGGGGGGATTATGACGCAAGTTTCGCCATCAAAATGGGGGGATTTTTTAAACTAATTTATTTATTTATTTAAAGTATTTATTCATTTATTTTTTAATAAAAATTATTTATTAATTTATTTTTCAATATAAATTATTTCTTTTATTTCTTTATTGTTATTTATTTATTTATTTATTTTGTGTGCGTGTGTGTGTGCTTGGAATGTCTGGAAAGGGAAAAAAGCGACTTTATTCTGCGCATTATTCGAACTTAAAAAAATTAATAATATATTTAAAAAAATAATAGTCATAATTTTAAAAAATAAATAAATATTCAAAAAATAAAAAATAAAAAAAGAGGGGTAAAAATAAAAAATAAAAAGCACAAGAGGGTTGTGAAACATTGGGAGGGGGGGAAATCAGCGCCATTGAGTTTGGGCGGGGGGGATGGGCATCCTACAAACACGGACATATTAAAAAAAAGGGAGGGGGGGAGAACAAAACAAATAACATTTAACTGATATGATAACTTGGTGTTAGGGTTTTGAAATGCATGATGTCTCACAAGAAGAGTGACATCATGCACTTTTTTTCATAAGAATATGTTCATGAAAAATAGCGTGACATGAGACAAAAAAAGGGGGAGGGGAGTAGTGTGAAGTATACCACTTTGTGACAAAGGGAGGGAGGAGTTAAAAAATGTTGAAAAAAGTGTAATATCATTTCTATACAACCCCTAAAGAAAATGTCTTTCGTGAAGAAAATAGCAAATGTCTATTAATTTTCTTCCTTTATTGATTCGCATAGCATTTTTCAACATAATTTAAATTTTAAAGGAATGGCAAATTGCGATAAATAATGCCGAGTTTATGTATTTATTTATTTGTTTGTTTTTATTCTATTTATATTATTATTATTATTCTGAAGAGAAAACTTCTTTAGGTCATTTTTTGAGATGGTAAAAACGACAGAGCTTGCGGCACCGTTACCGTTACTAACACCTCTGTACATAAGTATGTGCATATATTGAGTACGTAGTACATAGATACACATGCATATTGGTAACTTTGGAGATCGGAAAAACCACTTACGATTCAAAAAATACACGAGAAATTGTTCAAGTTTTCAATGTTGTCGGTACTCCTGGAGTGCCATTGTTTCTTTTTTCCTTAATTCTTCATAAGGTACATACATTTATGAGGAGAAAATTCGAAAATTATAGTGTCGTATAAAATATGTTTTATTTTTAATTCAATGTTTCTTAATGTTTGTCAGAAAGTTTTTAAAAATAAGGCAACGAACAATTAGTAATGACAACATTAGTTCATGTTTTGAGTTAAAATAAACTTATTCGAATAAAAATTTACCGTAACAGTATTTTTTGTCCGGGTTTAACGTAATGGTAAAATATTAAACCTTCAAACTTTTAATTGCAGTAATATTTTATTTAATTGAAGAGTCATACTGAATTTAGAACTACTTTTGCAATTTTATTCATTTGAATCGTAATGAAGAAATATTAAACTGAGTAATGACAAACAAATTAAATTTCTGAGTCTATAATTTTGTCTAACAGCACACATATACATAATCTTTTACTCTGTTTCTTTATTTTTTATATTAATCTTATGAAAATAGTATTAATTGTTAATAGTTTTTCGCTATGCACCCTTCTATTGAAAATTTTATATTCGTACTTTATTATAAAAACCTGTGCATTAAAATTCTACGTTGATAACTATTTCTAAAACTATATTTTACCAACATCTCTCGTTCCAGAAATTGAAGGAGGAGAAAGGCAACTGCCCTTCAGTATCTCACCCTTCCCCATGCCATTCAAGGAAACGAAGGATGGAGAAAGACAACTTCCCTTCAGTATCCCACCTTTCCCTATGCCATTCAAGGAATCTAAAGATGGAGAAAGGCAACTGCCCTTCAGTATCCCACCTTTCCCCATGCCATTCCAAGAATCTAAGGATGGAGAAAGGCAACTGCCCTTCAGCATCCCACCCTTCCCCATGCCATTCAAGGAATCTAAGGATGGAGAAAGACAACTGCCCTTCAGTATCCCACCCTTCCCCATGCCATTCAAGGAATCGAAGGATGGAGAAAGGCAACTGCCTTTCAGTATACCACCCTTCCCCATGCCATTCAAGGAATCTAAGGATGGAGAAAGGCAATTACCCTTCAGTATTCCACCCTTCCCATTCTAAGAATAGGAGGAAGGAAAAAGAAATTCGACTGTGTCACTACAAATCTTATGTTACAGGCATAAGGATTAAAATAGACATCAATGAAATTATGGCAATGTTAATCCTGTTTTTGAAACTTATGTGCTATGTTTATAACAGTACTTGTCCTCTAAAATGACTACGTAGTTTGTGCTTATTTTTGCTTGTAGGATATTTTTTCGAAGATTTTTACCCCAGAAAAAAGTATGCATCACATTAAATTTTATGCAATGCTCTTGGATTTGAATCATCTGCGAGTTTGTTTCCCATTATTTGTATTTTAATTATCAGAAAGGAAGATTTTTTTTAAATGTATTCTTGAAAGAAGAACAATAAAAAAAAATTATGAAGGTAGAAAAAAAAATATTCTATATGAATTTAAAGTACATCATTTTTATTTTAGCTTCATTTCTTTTCTCAATTTATTTGTGCGGAAATCGACATTGGTTATTACTTTGCACCAAACAAATGTTGGGTATCCTGGGACAGACCTGTCGCATGACGTAAGTGATTTGAGCATAATTGAAGACCTGTGCAAAATGGGGACAGCTCTGCTTTTTTAAAAGTTTCAGAAGCCACAAAAAGTGTTTTAAAAACTCCCTTTTAAAGAGTTTGCCTTTTATTTATAACAATACATTTGAACGTGCCTTTTTAAACCCAATTTCAGTGGCATTTTGATTAAACAGGATGTTGGTGCAGTATAGCCTCTTTTGTCACACCCATAGAACAAATCAAATATAGGATCTGTTACATTCTTTCTCCAAACACATGTAATTTTCTAAATACATTTTAAATAATTTAATCATTATTTAAATTATAATTTGGTTCTGGTGGGAAGACGATGTAAATCTTGTGATTAAAAAAATTTTTAATTTAAAAAAAAAAAACATGGATTTACAAAATAAGTACTGGTTTACTTGACACTACTGGTTTTCGAGATACAGTTGAAAGTCATTTTCTCGGACTAAAAGGGAATATAGGTCGTTCGCATTAAACAAAATAACCTATTAACGGAGACAAGATGCATAAACAAACTGCTGTGCACAGTAAAAATTATATTTTGAGTTCAGGAGCACATAGGTGACTGGTGCACCAAAAAAGTGGGGGGTGGGGGGTCAAGAAAAACACGAGAGAGGTGGTCAAAATAAATGGGGGGGGGGTAGGATGCTTTGGGGGGAATGGGCTGGGAAGGGGGAATGGGCTTTTCTTTTCTTTTTGCTACAACTTGGGTATTGTATTAGATTTCAACATTGCTGATTAATTGACCTCTATAAAATGCAGAATATGGTCTCAAAAATCAACCTAGCTGGTTGATTTTCATCCATTCTTATGAAATAATATGAAAAAAGTTCGATTTTTGGAATTTTCAGCTTTTATTTTGGTGAAAATAATCAATCAACTGAGCAAAAAATAAATTTTTCACTCGATCATTACTTTTAACTGAAAAGTGAGGGGGCAAAGCCCCTTAACTTCTGGAAGTGAGGGTTCAGTCGCCGCCCTTGCCCCCCTGTACGAGCCGCCTATGCAGGAGCATGACATATAAATCTGCATAAGAGAAAATTACAAAAATGCATTACAAAAATACAAAACAGACTACAAAATTGCATTATTCAACTCTTCTTTTATTCATACAAAATGTACATTTAAATAGTTATCCGGATTAAGCGAAGTCCGGTTTATTGGAGTTCAGAATAATGAAAGATTACTTTATTACCCGAGTGTACATAAGTGACATAACTATCAAAGTTAAATGCACCCAAGAAAAAAGCGAACTAAAGCAGAAATGAAAAACATCAATACAGTAGAGCTTCGGTAACTCGACATGTGGATAACTCGGCACAACTTCAGTAAGCCAACATTTATTTTTCCAATGGCTGGCCCAATGTTAATTTCAATGGGTGCTAACCTCTCTCACTTGACACACATTGATAGGAACCTCGATAAGTCGACATCCACATTCTATTTTAGTCCACTTTTTGCTACCGATGCTCTTTCACATTTGCCATTTCTGAGAATTGTGCTGTTTATGGGTCAGTTAATTCATTGTTTTCTAGAAAGAGATCTTTTTGAGAATTCCTAATTGTACTGATATGAGAAGTGGGTCCTCATCCCCCTTCTCATATCAGTAACGTTTGATGAGTAAAAAAATTCTTACAATACCAGGATGAAATAAAAGTTTTGTGCAAAGATCCAACTTTAAAAAAAAAGGTAGCAAATTATAAAGGGAAAAATATACGTCGACATACACAGCAGGCTTTTAGTATTAATAGTGAAATATACAGTAGGCATTTAGTATTTAGTAGGCGTTGGATAAAGTAAGGGGATTTTGAACCCCCTTAATTCTAAGAGGAGGTTCCTTTGCTCTGCATGCCCCTGCGATAATCAGGCTCTAGACACAGCCAGTACTCTTTGTATTATCTGTACAAAGATAGGTGTTGGTGCAGTTGGCTAGGAAGGGATTGAAGAAATGTAAACTGGGTATCCAAGAAAAACAAGGCAGTACCAGCACGACACCTGTTTTCCAAACCAGTGTGAGCTGGGCTTTTTCTCTTTGACACAGAAATCTTATCTCTTTTCAAAAATTATGGATATATTCCTATTAAGATATTTAAAATTGTCCTATTTATTTTGTATGTTATTAAATAAAAAGAAAAATTATTAACTGAAATTATTTTTTATAACGTTGGTGATAAGCACTAGTAAATAAGCATCACAGAAAACTAGTTAAAATTAAGGAACTTCGATAACTTGACACCCGGTTAACTCGACGCATTTTTGTGGTCCCGTGGGGTGTCGAATTGCAGAGGTTCCACTCCCCAAAGCAGAATACTTTGTGATGTTCTGCAACGTAAAATAATTTGACCAAAATTGTTCTGTAAGTACTGCGTAGAAACGTGACCTTTTTTAAAAAACTGATCACAAAATCAAAACTGTTTTATACAGGTCTATTGTTCAGTACACAGTCTTACTTCAGAAAAAAAAACATGAAATTAAAATTTCAGGCACACATTCTTGACAGAAAATGAAAAACCCAGTACTATGCCTCCTCCATTCTAGGCAGCAAAAAGTGCTGCCTCTGTTCTTCCAAACATCAAGGAGCTCCGAGTGCTTTGACACTGCATTAAAAGCAACGTTTTCGCTCAAAGAGTTTGTTTGCTTCTACAAACATGCACAGCACATGGCAAATAGTGCAACCAAGTGATGGCTACAAAGATGTTGAATGGAAAATTTTTGCCATATACACTGAAGTGACAAAAGTCATGGGATAGCAATATGCAAATTTTCAGATGGCAGTAGCATCGCATAGAACAGGTATAAATGCGCAGTGCTTTTACAGAGCTTTCATTTCTGTTCAAGTTATTCATGTGAAGAGGTTTTAACGTGATGATGACCGCACGACGTGAATTAACAGACTTTGAACGCGGAATGTTAGTTGGAGCTAGACGCATGGGTCATGCCATTTCGGAAATCGTTAGAGAATTCAACATTCCCAGATCCACTGTGTCAAGAGTGTGCCGAGAGTATGAAATTTCAGGCATAACATCCCACCATGGACAGCGCAGTGGTCGACCGCCTGCACTTAAAGATCGAGACCGGCGACGTCTGCAAAGAGTCGTAAATTCTAACAGACAAGCAACACTGCGTCAAATCACCGTAGAAATCAATGTGGGACGTACAATGGACGTGTCTGCTAGAACTGTGCGGAGAAATTTGGATTTCTTGGGCTATTCCAGCAGAAGACCGACTCGAGTGCCTTTACTGACAGAACGACATCGCTTGCAGCGACTCTCGTGGGCACGTGAGCATATCGGTTGGTCCCTAGATGAATGGAAAACCGTGGCCTGGTCCGATGAGTCACGATTTCAGCTGGTAAGAGCCGATGGTAGGGTTCGAGTGTGGCGCAGACCCCACGAAGCCATGGACCCAAACTGTCAGCAAGGCACTGTTCAAGCTGGTGGTGGCTCCGTAATGGTGTGGGCTGTTTTTTCATGGCATGGACTTGGTCCTCTAGTGCGACTGGACCGAACATTGACTGGAAATGCTTATGTGCAGCTACTTGGAGATCACTTGCAGCCATTCATGGACTTCATGTACCCAAACAACGATGGGATTTTTATGGATGACAATGCGCCATGTCACCGGGCCACAACTGTTCGCAATTGGTTTGAAGAAAATTCTGGACAATTCCAACGAATGATTTGGCCACCTAGATCACCCGACATGAATCCCATTGAGCATTTATGGGACACCATCGAGAGGTCTGTTCGTGCCCAAAATCCTGCCCCATCAACGCTTTCACAATTATGGACGTCTATCGAGACAGCATGGCTCAATATTCCTGCAGAAGACTTCCAACGACTTGTTGAGTCCATGCCACGTCGAGTTGTTGCACTTCGCCGGGCAAAAGGAGGGCCGACACGATATTAAGAGGTATCCCATGACTTTTGTCACTTCAGTGTATATCGAATCATTAAGGGATTAGTCTTCGAGGGAGGTCGCTTTTGGTATATAACACAGGTGTAGTCACAGATAATTTTCTGCAGAAATCTGTAGTATTTCTGCAGATTTTCTCCAGATATTTTTAACTAAACATGTAATTTTGAGCAAATTCTAGATTTTCTCTCTTTTGTAGTAAATCTAAAACTCCTGCAAGTGTCACAAAAAAGCGACTTTTTGATTTTCTGCCTAGTAAGTTTAATTTGCAGGAAAATTTGAAGAAATCTGCAGAAATTGTGCTGAGTTTTGCAAAATATATCTTTAGTTACAAAAACTAATTGCAGAAAATGTGCCTTTCTGCAGAAAATTTTTCGGAATTTTCTCTCACATTTGGACAGAATTGTTCTGCAGTTCAAGTATCTGTTCTGCGACGTACGTTCCAAATATAGCAGTATTCTGCTTTGGGGGTTCCACTGTATAACCTTACGAACAACTGAAGACCTCAACGTTAAGAAGGGGCTCCACTTTCTGCCGGTTTTGAGTTTTATATTGCATTAAAAGGAAAAAAAGTAATCTTTCAGCATGCACAAGAACGAGACTCCTGTCCAAATTCTATAAGATGTATTTTTAAGGAGCTGTAATTGTGTACGTTTCAGAAGAAAGTGAAAAAAACCTTGCCTATTTTTGTTGAATAATTTTTAAATAAAGCGCTTTCGATCATAAGACTCACATTGTTTTCTTATAAGAATGAAATAATAATTGAGTTATTTCTAAGCATCCAAAATTATAGAAAGCTTAGGATACAGGTGCTGATTTAATTTTGGCGGCAAGAGCTCTAGGGAAAGGGAATGGAGCAGTCGAAGGTTTTTTCTCACTACTTGTGAGTGCTATATCTGCAGAGATAAACACGGATTCAGATAAAAAGTGGCTCATAAGGTGACCTCGGAGTGTACAAAAGCGAAATCAATTTAGATACGAATATGTTCAAGAGACCCAAATTACACCAGAACGTTTTACTTTGGTACAGAAATCGTGCTATTGGTCAAATGACGAAGATAAGTGTCACTTAAGCGTTATATTCGACGTATAAAAAAGCGTATTTCAGTGCGCCGTAGTTCTTTCAAGCAATGGTGCCCAACCTACGGCCAGCGGACTAAATGTGGATTGCGAAGCAAATCTATGTAGCCCGTTGATATGGTACACATTATGAATCGAAAACTATATACTGGAACCTTCCAAAATAACCGATAATCTTCAGTTGGCATTGAGATTGATTGTTGTAAATTTAGAACCAATTAATCAAAGATGTGCATCAGGGCGTTTTTCTACTTAACGATAAGACAACGACAAATCGTACACGATTGTCGTTATTCAATATCGACGAATTAACATTGAAGGGCTCGGGTGTAAATAATGGGTAACTGCATTTTTAAAATCAAAGGTATGGCTTGTGAAAATTTGGAAAAATTACCGTAGGAAGTATTTTGATTTTAAAACCAAAGTGCGTGCGTGTAGGTACATTATTAAGGGATGTGTTTACCCTTAAACCTTGTAATATTTCTGTTATGCCCACATACCATTGTTTTCACCAAATGATTCGAGTTTTACAATTTTGACAGATACCACTATTTTAGCCAGAGCCCTTCATATGCTATGTGCTTTCCATCTCCCTATTCAAGGACGATAGTGTCGTATCCGCTCGAACGATATCATTTATCGGACCCTTCTTGTCCGATAGCACCGTCGTACCTTTTGAATCGGGTCGATATTTATCCATTCGTTTACTTTTTTTGAAGGAGAACATATGCATACGAAACGATATCGGCTGAATGGAAGCAAATTAGCAATAGACGACACGACAGCAAACTTATCGTTGTAGTATTACTGCCCGATTGTAGCAGTTATCTTGTCTTAAGTGAGAAAGTGCTCTTAAGCAGTAAGTTACCATCCATGAGCCAGGGCTTCGGCAGAATTGCATGTAATATACCAACAGCCCAGTCACGCCATCCAGAGAACGCAGTTTCGTCCTGATTTGGACTCATCAGTCCGGAATACACAATAACCAAACTGGAGGCAGATGTCATTTCAATGAAGCTGAAACTGCCAGCGAACTGGCAGTTCAATTAAATTGACACACAAATGCCCCCCCCCCTCCCCCCGAAATGACAAATTCTAAAAAAGAAGATTGAAGAAAAAAATTTCTTTGTGTTGAAAACAAGCATTATACTCACTCAAAAAGATGAAACAATACATATAGCTGTCTCTCGTGCAATATTTAACGTATAAAATAATTTTTGAAGGAAAAATTGATACAGTAAAATTGTAAGCGATGTTGTCAAATTTTGCGCACCTAAAATAAGACATAAATATCAACACAAAATATAAAAAAACTGAAAAATCTAGAAATTTTTTATGAGCCAAAATGTTCATGGACCGAACTTAAATCCGAGTTCTCATTATGGTGTGACAAGTGGGCCAAAGAGACAACATCTCCAACTAGTCCACTAGAAGTATTGTTCTTTCTGCAACCCTAATTTCTATCCAGTGATAAATGGCTTGCTGAAAAAAATTCTTTACACTCTTCCATTTACAACGTGTTCTGCCGATGGAAGATTCTCATGCTTAAAACGAATAAAAACATATTTGAGGGACAGAATGAGAGAAGATAGGTTGATGGGTTTTACTTTATTATCTATTTATCACGATGATGAATACGTATAACTCCCGACGAGGCAATTAAAAA
>JAXGGA010016051.1:0-27574 GCA_038373865.1 Uloborus plumipes
AAATGCAAATAAGGGTTCACAATTCTGGATCCCATTTAAGCAAATTATGAATTAAATTATAGCATTCGTTTAAGCGCTATAATGAACCAAAGACGACCCCCCCCCCCTCCCATGCACTTACACAATGCTTATCTATTACAATCATAATGCAAGATTTTACATTGCAGAAAATCTCCACCAAAAATTAGTTTTAAACTGTTATTTCAAAGTTATAGAGAAAAGTTTTTATCTCTTTTCCTTTTGCGGGAATGACGATGAAGAAAATTTAAGGTAAGTATTACGTAAAAAATCATAAAACAGTCGATTTTCTTTTCTTGCTCATTTCTAAATTCGTAACTATTTCAAGCACTAGTAAAAAAGTTTCGTCGCATTATGACCATGGCTGAACAAGGGTTTCGGACTTTTTTTTTTTTAAGCGAAATGTTAAATTTTTTGGTGTTTTAATTCCAAGTGTGCAATGTTATTAATCTTTATAGGCAAATCAATATTTGCGAAATGCGTGAGCACATAAAAGGTTCAAAACATTGTTTATTTTACCTCGATTTATAAAACTTATAAGGGCAATACAGCCTTTTAAGACAGGTAAATTTGGAGCCAAACATAGAATGTAAAGTCGAAGCATCAAATTCAATCTTACTAGCAAAAGCTGAAACAAACGAAAGCTTTAAAAGATGTAACCATGGAAGCAAGGTAAAACCTTTATAGTTTGAGTGAAAGAAAGATTTTTGAGCTTCGAATTAAAACACTTTCGTTCTAATTGAGATAAAAAGATAGCCCCAGGTTGAGTTATTCCTGGGTTAAAAAAATCGTTCGTTTCAATGTTATTAAAAAAAAAAAAACTGGAACAATTTGTTCACTTTTTGTCACGGTTTTTATGAAGAAACCAGTAGCTGAAATCGAACAAAGTTTGAAAAAAAAAAAAAAAAAAAGATTTAAGAACACGAGAAACTCCACCATAATTAAACTAGATGATCTGAAATTTTTCTGCATTGATTGCAAAAAAATCTACCCTTTCGAATGGTACATAATATTTGTATGTGAAAGTAATTTTCCACTAATAAGGAATTTATGCGAAAACTGCTTTTTGAATTTGGAATGAAAAAGGAGCTTCCCATCGAAGATTTTTCGAACCTGTCTCTAAACCTTAAAATAAACAAATAATGAAATTTTCCGGGAGATTGACCAGGTAGGTATTGAATTTTGCGCGTTCAAGCCCACAGATGCTTTTTGAGACTTCATTTTACACTATGCAGAGATAGAAGAGATTACTGGGAAAATTTAGAATGAGACTTAATTGTTAAGAGAAAATAATGACCGATTTTTAAAAAATGGACTTTTAGGGACTTGAAACTAAAAAAAGGACCAGTTAGGCGCTCGTTAATTGCATTGGTCTTTGTTATGCCAATTGTCAATGTTTCTAGAGCAGGAAAAAAGAAACACGCAGCCATGAACTTATTTACAACATCTGATGATATATCTTTCATTGTGACGTAATGTGTGCATCACACGCGAAGAAAGAAAAAGCTGTAATGTTATATCTGTACCTCAGAACCAGACTAACGTACAAGTCTATTTTCGTCATTTTTCGGTAGAGGGGAAAAACGATTGTCGAATACATCGTTTTTCCCCTCTAATGAAAAATGACAAAAATGGACTTACGTTAGTCTGGTTCTGAGGTACAGATATATGCATCGGTATATATGTAGTACACTACACACTTAAAAAAATATATCAAAATTGCCATGATTTTTGTCCCGATATTTTTGAAATATTTTATTCTTTTTTTCAAAGCTACTACAAAGTCTGCACACCTCTTATCTATGCCCGTATATTACAATTATGACACCCCTTCCTATTTGTGTGCTAATTTATATTTTAATAATCCGTTTGAATTGTTATATATAATTGTTATATTTTAATAATGACCCGTTGGAGCAGCCCGAAGAGGATTTCGCATAGTGTGGACCGCACCCCACCACCTTCTTCTCACGAAATGTTCATTTCGAAGAAAATAATTAAAATCTCAAAAGTAGCAAAGAAAACTTTTCAAAAAGAAATTTTAGATTTCGTTTTTCAAATCGAAATCTAGATATTAAGGATATAAAATTCAAGGATTTAAATAGTGTCGCCATCTATTGCATCTGATGTGTAGTAAAAGTAATACCGCTTTCATATTATGACATGGTTGAGTATTATAGGGGAGAGTGGTAATGAATGGGCCACTTTTTGATTTTGAATTTTTGTAATTTTTGCTAACACTTTGTTTTAACTCTAAATTGGTGTTTTAGTTTCTTTACTTATCTGGCTATCTAAAAAAGTCATAAAAGTTGGATTAGCACCTGTCTATAATGAATTATAATAGAAAATAAAAATTTTGAAATTTGGTCCATTCAACCCCACCTATGGGGTTGAATGGGCCATCGAAGGTAATGAATGGGCCACTAAATGAATTCAATGAAAACATGTGGATTTAATCTTTTATTTGCTGAATATGACAAAATAAATGTTGCACTTGACATGATGATACAAAATCATACTGATTTAAAATTATATAAACATCAAAACTGATGCAATTAAAATAAAACTGATGCATACCAATTGTATCAGAAAAATGACTAAATAATGAGATTGTAAGAAATAAATAACATCAAATATATATAAAAAAATAACAGATAATACACACTATGATTTAACAAAATTTATATATTTCAAAAATAATATTAAAAATCACTTTCAAAAACTTCATCTTCATTTTCAAACTTGTCAAAATTCAAAAATTTTTTTTTAAATTTACTAGAAAATCGGGAATAAGAAATATCTAACTTAAGTTACCAAGAAGTTACCAAAATGAAATTGTACTGTGAGGAATATAATATGAAGGAGAGAGGGGGGGCTTTTTCAAGCCAAGCACTGCGACCAGAGGTCTATTGTACTATAGGAATATAATATAGATCTGCAAATTATATTTAAAAGTTACTACAAACCTATTTTGACGACAGTAATCTTTATCTATAACAGTCAGTTGTGTTTCATATTAATGCGAAAATCCAAAGAAAAGGAAGAAAAACAATATTTAGGTGGCCCATTCATTACCATGACATAGTGGCCCATTCAGCCCCACCTATACTTTTGGAATACATTTAGGTTTTTTGAGTACATTGAATTTAGATAACATCAAAATACATCTTAAGATTAGTTTATAGATATGGAAAGACTAGCTTATACATATGTATGCAGTGAAATACTTGGTACATTTTAGCTAGGAAATGTTTTACTAAAAAGGGAAAAACTTACTTTTCAGTCAGATTCTTGACCACGCCACTCTAGTTTGAAAATGGCTCAGCGCAAACGAATGAAAATTGGATGAGTTTAGAAGAACAAATAGCTACATCTATTGGTGGCATCAAAAAAAAATTCATGCAAATACTTTTTCATATTTTGTTAGTGGCCCATTCATCACCATGGCCCATTCATTACCACTCTCCCCTACATTACAATATTTATTAAATTCAAAGAAACAAATCACATAAAAACAATAAATAAGAAGTCTCACTTATATGATCTATTTCTGATGGCTAAAAAGTTCCTTTCTGTCCAAAAATGTTTTATTTTCGTCCATTTTTTGTAATTTTTTCATTAAGTTTGTTCGAATTAAATGCACCTTTTACACAGGGCTGTCATTTATTGGGGTCTGAGAGTCAATACCCCCCCCCCCCCCGACTTTGAAAACTTAATGTAATTTCTCAGTAGTGGACGTGATTTTCATTCGATATGATGAGCTGTTCAACAAATTTCCTCGTTTGCAAAATAACGCTTCCCAGAGCCTTTTCAAAATAATTAAATCAAAATCCACTTTGTTGCCTTTCTGTGTCAAAAGTTCTTTCCAGTAAAAGTTTTCATTGCGATACTGCGAATCAGCCTATTAGTGCTGAGTTTATATGCGCTTTAAATTTTTCAGAGGAATTACCTTAAGATTTTTTGAACTTTCAAAATACAACTTTGGCGAAAATCACTTTCAGTAATGTTTCTACACATCATTTAGTGTTTGTTTGAAGCAAATTCCCCTTTCCTTTCTAGGTTTATATCTACCTTAAATTACCCTTATTAGAAAACTTTTTTTTTGTTTGAACTATTCAAGTCAAAAAATTAAAATTGGAAATAAGGTATCATAGTAGAGATCCTTTAAACCGAAATAAAGTTTGATGGAACCTAATTTAAAAGTTATTGAGGGGAACTATCGGTGAGCAACCAGCTGGCAGACAGACACCACCCATTTTCCCCCGTCTATACTACTTTTCGAATTCCTTATATTTCAATACTCAGAAAAAAGTTGATCAATCAAAATGATCACTATTCTGACTTTGCAGTGGTCTTTTTGGTATAGCAATTATATATTGATAGATAGCGAGGCAAGCCAGTCATTTCAAACTTTTCTAGGGGGTGGGGGTGAACTATTCCAAAGATTAACAAAAACTACTCCCTCTTACGAATGTAAATATATTGATTTTCCAAAGTCGGGGGGGGGGGGGGAGGCAATTGACCCCTCCTACCTTGTCCTACACCTCCTCCTTGATTGTCCGGGCCTGTAGCAAGGTCACATGAATCACTATGGTGTGACCCCAATGAAATTTAAAAATTCTCTAGAAATAATCGCCTGTTTTTTTTTTTTTTTCTTTCCTTTCTTTTTTTTTAACCTTTTGTAGCCTTTATTGCTTTTGAGTTTGATTTTACTATTTTTATTACATTGTTATTATTATTGTTTCCATTTCATTTGTGATGAAAATCATGCATTATTAATAGTTTCATCTCATTTATTTATAAATTTTATATTTATTTACTTCTCTTTAGGACTAGATACTTTTACGTTATTAATTCACGATTCAACTGAAAACTTTCAGAATGGCAATTATGAATGATTGTTCTTTGTATCATATTTCAAATTATATTTAACAATCTATTTTATGGAATGTTCTTTCGGATGAGATGTTTTTTGTACATTAGTTTTCTTATTTTCTTCGAACTATTAGATACGGTAATTATGAATGATTGTTCTTTATATATTTTTTTCTATTGATAGAAAAATATATAAAGAGCTTGTTCTAAAACTAAACTTATAATGAATCCATTCACTCTATATATTTCAATTTCCATTTAGTTTCCTTTAAAACATGCGTGAAAAATGCGTGTATTTCTTACTATATAGGTGTTTTTTTTAATGACTGCTTCATATATTATGATCGTTCAGCAGAAATCACCATCATCATTATTTCTTAAGCTATAATTATAATTTCTGTATCTACTCTACAACAGTATTATAGTGTCTACACTCTACATACAGTGTACGCATCTTTCTGTCCTTTTTTATGTCTTTATCTCCCATTGATCATTGATTTTTGTGCAACGTAACAATATTTTATGTTGAATAAGATGGCCTTTTTTAGTAAAAACTCAATTCTCTATTTCAGAATCAGTTTAAAAAGCTAATAAATGGTTTTGAAACAGTCTTAGAGATGTCTACAAATTTCAAAAATAACTAGGTATGTTTGCAAAAAATACATTTTTCCACAACGCGAAATTTCGACTTATGCGAAAGGTTTTGGAACGCATTTCTCGCGCAAGTCGAGAATGAACTCATATATTCAGAGAATTATATTCAGAAGTGTCAGAGTTGACAATTTTGAGACTTTTGAACAGTATCCCGTTGAAGGATTTTTGCTACGCTTCTGTTTTGTAGCATATCATCAAATCGTTTGTTTTCCCTTTTTAATGCAATCGCCTTTTCTTGAAATCGGGATTTGTCGCCAAATGTTGCCAGCTCGATACAAGTCAGAGCGTTGATAGACCAGCTGATACGCTCAAGCTTTACTATTTCATCAGCTGCAAAATAAGTGGCCATGTGTGCGACCTTAATCTGCCAACTTGCTCTTCCTCTCCTTCCGATCCTCTAAAACTCTTCTATCTCTATATTTTCTCTTCTTACCGCACACATATGCCACGAGCCCGTCATTCAGGGGGGGGGGGGGAGAGCCATGAGAGACCAGTGGCGTAGCGAGAAATTTTTAAGGGGGAGGGGGTATCTGAAAATTCTAGAAATTGAAGGCCGAAAAGATCAGTTTTAAGCCCTTGCATATGTGTTCACCCTAATCAATGTTGCTTCACCGGGGGCGGGGGGGGAGATTACCAACCTATCCCCGCCCTTGCCTACGTCCCTGGGAGAGATCCCCATGATTTTCAGAAATTCATGTGTTTGCAAATATGTGACTGCATTTTTTGTTGTTTTTCAACATTGAGAGAACATACCTTTTACAGGGAAAATGAAGCGACAGTGTCCTGAGTTCAAACTAATAATTATGTTTTTTAGAAGATGCTCACAGGCCAGGGAGTCATACATGCTGAAAGCTCTCCACATCAAAATGTTACAATCGAAAACAAAAATATACAATCATCTCAAAATGCGATTAAAATATTTTTATAACTAACTAGCTTAACACCCGGCGTTGCCCGGGTGCTTATTAATACAACATAGCATTCAGGGAAAAAAAGTTTGAAAGAGTTCTATTCATATGGGTATAAAATAATTTGCATCAATCTGTCTCTTAGGTACAAACTTTGAAAAAAATTAAAATATTACAGAAAGTTAAACGTTTACAGAAAGATAGTCTTATCAAAAGGTGAAAATTAAAGATAAATGTAGTCTGTGCATTGCCGCGTCTAAGGCCCCTATATATACGAGCCGGCGCATCAAGATTAAGTTTCACCACTTTGGATCCAGCGCGTGTTTGTGTGTTTGAGTGGTTGTCTTTTCTGGCCAGTAATCGCGTTTCGGTAATTTTTACTGTGAGCAATTATCAGCGGCACGTGGATTTGGCAAAGCTTAGCAATGTGCCAAAACTTTTTCTGGTAACCCTATTCCGCAACAATGAAAATTTGAAAGTAAAAGTTAAGAAATTGGATCCAAAGTGGTGAAACTTAATCTTGATGCGTTGGCCTGTCTATACAGGGTGTCCACTCCAATCGTGGACCAATAGCTAATTTCTGAACCGTTAGAGATAAGCATATAGTTTATTTAGGAAAAAATCTCCAAATTACGAAAGGAATTTTGGGTCTATTCAATGTTTTTCAAAAAATCAAATTTTGAAAGAGTTACGAAATTTAAATTTTTATACAGCCCCCCAGTCCTATCAATCATATTTAGTAAAACATTCTTGACACTGTAACGTTTAAAACTAAAAAAAAAATCACTCCTCTACCACAAAAATTGACCGAGTTATGACGTTTTGAAAAATCAAGATTTTGAAGGATTTCGCATACAGTCCCTTAAGCGATCTCTGGATGACGTCATGAAACAATGCAAAATCTTGATTTTTCAAAACGTCATAACTCGGTCAATTTTTGTGGTAGAAGAGTGATTTTTTTTTTTTTTGTTTTAAACGTTACAGTGTCAAGAATGTTTTACTAAATATGATTGATAGGACTGGGGGGCTGTATAAAAATTTAAATTTCGTAACTCTTTCAAAATTTGATTTTTTGAAAAATATTGAATAGACCCAAAATTCCTTTCGTAATTTGGAGATTTTTTCCTAAATAAACTATATGCTTATCTCTAACGGTTTAGAAATTAGCTATTGGTCCACGATTGGAGTGGACACCCTGTATAGCGGCTCTAGCCGCGTCCACTGGCATGAAATATATGCACATGGAAGTGAAAAAATTGCATCAATTTCACCCGCCAAATTTAAAATATCAACTTTTCTCTATTAATTGTTCCCACCTACAAAGTAAAAATTATTATAACTCAGAAATAAATCTATTTCTCGTTCTGAAGGCTTATCTCCATTACAGACGCAACTGTCGTCGCATTGCAAATTTGAAATTCAAATCCGTGGTTCTTTTTATAAAGTCCACATGAATTATGATTGTTTTTTACTTATTTCAATGCTAAAAGGAAATAGGTGAGCCTTAAGTTGAAAATTCATTACTTTAATCGTAATCATTGTTGGAAAATACTCATATTTAAAAATCTTAAATTTCATCAATTTGAATACTAAAAGGTCTATCTCGATTACAATATAAATAGGCCAGATTCCTATAAAAGGGTTATCTTTTGGCAAAAAATTTAAATTTGAGCTTTTTACTATTTTTTAAAATTTCAAGACCCCGCCTATGAGAATTCTAGCCCATTCACTGACCCAAGCGAAAAATGTTTTCCGCCGCAAAGCGACCGCTCCGTGCATCACTCGCCGGTTCCATTTCGCCACAGTATGATAACACTTTTCTCCTCATTTTGCTACGGGGTTTTTAATGTTGTTTTTGCAGTCGAACATGAACTTGAAAGCTATACTCGCAATTAAGTATCTGTAATTTATTTATATTTTACATTATTTATTTTTGTCAATCATTTTACAATTATTTTATTTTTGCTTATTTTTATTTATTTACTTATTTTTTTATTTACCATTCCACTAATTTATTTACTATTCTAACATAACTGTGTTAGTACTCATCGCTTTCACAAAATAAAGTGGAACATATTCCCTTTTAATATCCCTATAAGTAATTACGTGCAACAAATAGCAGAACAAGGGAATCCTAACAAACGAAAAAACTTTCATTTGTTGTTTCATTTTATCTAAAATGTAGTTATTTCTTCCAGGGAAAGGAACAAAAGTCCATTCCAAGATTTTTCTTTTAAAAATAGGGGTATCACAAAGGACAAAAACTGAACTCTATTTTGACATTTACAGAAAGCACTGTCAATGAAGCCCTGCTAAACTGCTCATAACAAAGGTGCATCCCAAAGAAAAGGAGAGAGGAAAGAGGTGTCGCCTTATTCCCACGAGAACACTCCTCACCGTTTCTTGCTGTCCGAACCAAATCGGACAGTGGTATTGGAACAAAAGTGCCGCTCTAATCCCTTCCATGTGGTTATTTTACAATGAGACAATTCAAAGTGATTCGGGTACTTAAAAGGAGGTTAACTAATGCAATTTTACAGAGCATTTGACGTGCTTTAGTACAAGATCATAAAAAAAAGCTTAGCTGTGTAAATGACTGTTTAAAAGGGTAGAAGGAATCGGCGATTTTTGATGCATTGTAAACATAGCGACCAATAACACAAAGAGATATCTTTAAGTGTTGGTCCATTTATCTTAACTTCTATAGGAGTCTATATCCCACTTTGAGTGCACGGATTTTAGTAGCTCAATCGTGTGAGCTATTTTAACGACAAGCAGTTACAAAAGATCAAAACTTGCGACAAATCCCCCGTTTCCCTAAAGACTATTTACTTGAATATACCCCCCCCCCTCGCCCCAAAGCCGTATCCACTTAATCTCAGTCGTATAGCTTGGAGATGCCAGAAAGAAACACTATGGGAGGTCTCCCAAGAAAGCTTTTTACAAGCCATCTGAACAGGTTTCCATTCAAGCAATAGCCAGAAAATCATTTGCCATGCGCTACCCCTTCCACATGATTTTCTTACAACAAAATGTAGTTAAAATCAGAAATTAATTTCAAAATGAGCATTACTACTGTTACATTTTGGAACATTTCATGTTCCAAAATTAAAATACAATGATTAAAAAATTAAAACACAATACAAAAAATATTGTGAAAAAATATCTTATAAATTTGCAGAATTATGATAAATTTAGCAAAAGAAGCTTTTAAATGAAGAAGGTTTAGTCGAAAAAGTAGGGGGGGGGGGACACTGATTTAGTTCCTTTATTTTTTAATCAAGCTTGTAATAGCCCCTCAAAGAGAATATTTTTTCACTTGTTCATCAAGAGTTTAAATAACAGAAAGCAGAAGAAACAAAGTTTCCATAAAAAAATAAAAAATAAATAAAAAAAACTTTTGTCTGATGATTTAAAGCATTATACTCGATACATGACATACGACATTGTACTCTTTAGTTTTTCTAAGAGTACGTGAAAGGATGAAAAATCTCGATAAAATAAATTATATAACGATCACAGGTTCTTAATATCTTATAAGTTACATCCATTTGACCAAAGAAAATACCTTTGGTACCGCTCCCCTCAAAGCACCAAAACCCAGCAGAGAAGCGAGATAACAGGGTTTGCGCCTGGAAAAATGGCCGACACAGGATCGTCAAGAGCGAAAACTGCTAGGTTCGCTGTGACGATACAGGATCGTCGCGGCCAGTTAGGAACCAAATTCTGTGGACGAGCCTACGTCGGCCGGAGCGGTTTTTACACAAAGTGCGCGGCCGATCGTGTGTCGGCCGGGGCAGGGAATGGGTTAAGGCACCAAGGAACCTCTGTGTCAAGTTTGATGAAAATCTGACGCAAACTGTGGATTTGTATAGAGAACAAGTATATATACATACACTCATTTTTATAGATATAGATTTGAATGTAACAGAATTTGTAAATCAAAACAACGTCTAAAATATCTAAATAGCTTATGATGGAAAGGCATCCGATAACTTATCCATATGCTCATTTCTTTGGAACGATGAAGGGGTCCTAGTCTCGAGACATGTGCTCGAAGGGATTAATAAAATACTGCAAATGCAGTTCACTTCATTATTGTTGGCATTCGTCATCGGGCGAAAATACTTAAAATTCAAAAATTGATTTAAGAGAAGTTAAAGTTGCTAAAATCAAGTGTTGCCGAAACAAATCTTCTTCGTTTATTGTTGGTTAAATTTTTTGAAGCGGAGTAGATTTATGCATAAAATCCTAATTGCTTTTTGTATTCTCCCTGACTATAGCAATTGCAAGACAAGAACTTTTTTTTTTTCAATTTTGAGTTCAAATTTCGTTTTTCGCAATCACGAGTTGCGACAAGACCTTACTCACATTTAGATGTTTCCTCACATCTAAAAACAAAAAAAAAAAAAAAAAAAAAGAGAGAAAAAACAATGGTACTACTTTACTTTAAACTCAAAATCACATCTTTTTTTCATTTCTAAAAATCAATTCAGTCAACACGAACATAAGAGTTCTTGTATTTTACTATTGATGATCGGGTTCACGGTTCACGAGATTTTGCATCAGATCTATCTTTACGCATTCTTTCGGCACATTAATCGCACTTTCTTTGTTCTGAAAAAGAAGCGAACATCAACTGCGATTGAGTGAGAACAAATCATGATTGCTCAAAAAAAAAAAAAAAAAAAAAGATAGTATTAAACATTTATTCACGATTTTTTTGCTGTATGTTGAGCATATTTATACTCTGATGAATTGGCTACACTACAGCCTTGAAGCAATTGTTTTCTGTAGTTCCTTACATTTGAATATATCACAATTAAAAGCCAAAGCTTAAAATTCCGGGAGAAAATACTTATTTGTGAATAGGTACACCTTTTAAATTGCTTTTTCTTTTTTTTTGGCAGCAATTGCACTCGATTTTTCAAACGAATTTGCTTTTTGAAACGAAAACCGTTTAATGAATTCAGCGACAGTATTTAAAAAAAAAATATTCTCTCACTCATTATCAATAATGTTTAGGTTGTTAC
Organism: Uloborus plumipes; assembly: GCA_038373865.1. Taxonomy (NCBI): domain Eukaryota; kingdom Metazoa; phylum Arthropoda; class Arachnida; order Araneae; family Uloboridae; genus Uloborus; species Uloborus plumipes. The sequence continues at coordinate 11,489 of JAXGGA010016051.1, forward strand.
TGTGCGATATAGTTGTCACGTGTGCTGCGCATACAGCCTAAGTAAAACGTAGGTGGGATATCATTTGTCTACAACATCAGTGAACTGCAGCCTATTGCCATGCAAATGCCAGGGGGTCATGGTGCAGTCTACGGGAATGTATTTTCTGGCGAGAGGTGATGGGGGGGGGGGGGGGCATTCAATGGCAAAAAAGATGTGCGATTGAGCTGCTTACGGCATTTCCTTCGATTGTGCAGCTGAAGGAGGCCCCTCAGTTGGACCGAGCTTATAGTTCCAAAATTTCTAAATTAGGCCCTGGTAACCTCTATAGCATGTTCCAGTCTAAGGTAAACCAGCTCTCCTCAAAAAGATTTCAGTAAACTTCTAAATTCAACAAGAAAAAAAAAAACTTTTGCAATACAGTGAACTCTCACTTATACGCCGCCTCATTTATGCGCCTTTTTCAGTTATACGACGATTTTAAATGGTCCCAGTACATTCCATAGCAAAATGATGATAGTATCATTCGTTTATGCGTCTCTCTAAAGATATATATTTCACTTATGCGCCGAATTTTCCGTAAAATGTAAAAAATTTAATTTATTTTCTTTAAAAAATAAGCATATTTCGTGACTTTCCTCTTTAATCTTTTGCCTTTATTGCTCACAGAAGGCCTTTTTTCCACATGAACTAGAGTTCAGAGAGGGACAAATATCTATTATGGATCATTTTAAAGGGAACAGTTTGTAATTTTTCATGCTACAATCTTTGTGTTCTCTTTATCATTGTAGTTACGTTACAGTAATTGCTAAACCGTAGTTTTATGCCCCTTTTCAATAGAAACACTTTTATTCATTCTCTCATTGAAAACTATGTTACGTTTTAGTCCTTTAAATAGGCTTGTTCACTTATACGTCTCTTTCATTTATGCGCCTTTTCTGTTGGTCCCTTGGGCCGGCGCATAAGTGAGAGTTCACTGTATTTCAATTCTTGCAGCTATTTTATGCGAAGGATGTTGCTATACAAGACGAAACTTTCTTGTTAACTTTTCCTCCTAAAAAAGAAGAAAACGTCTTTTCGAAAGTTCAAAAAGAAAAAGATATTTTTAAACCATAGTTGAGAACCAGGGGCACCCTGAACTAAAACTTTTTGTGTGTGTGGGGGGGGGGGGGTTGAAACTTGCCGAATGAAACTCCGAATTTCACCGAATGGTAAAATATAATACAAAAAAAGTTTTTTAATTACAATTTTGCAATGCTGTCGTCAAATTTGCCGAACAAGTATATTTCTCGGAGGTCATAGTGACCTCCCACCAGGGAGCTCCTACTGAGAACTATTCTCGACCAAGTCATCTTTTAAACAAGCAAATCAGAATCAAAACACTTTTATCTGTTTAGGAAAAGCTAAGATGCCATAGACAAAACACACAGATGCACTTATCTTTTAACACCCCTCATTCCACGTCGGGGGTTAAAAATAGACGAAGTTTCTAGACGAACTGAAATACATGTGTTGAAAAAAATAACTTCTTGAATTTTGAGGTAGGAAAGGAAAAGAATGGGGTCTTCTTGAAGCTCTCCTGGAATTTAGAAAGTGGATGCTAGTAGATAAGCAGGGAGATGAGCGACGCGACGCGACGTCACGTTTGACGTCATTGGTATGGGAAAAACGACTAAATTGATTTGAAGTGGGTGAGACGATTAATTTTCAAAAATCGTTTGGAGAAATCATTTCAATAAAACCGAGTAAGTTCTTTTGGAATTAGTGAATTAATTAATTTTCAAAAAATCGTTTAAAAAATTCTCCTTTTATTTTTATTTTGAGATAATTAAAAAGAAAGTTATAGAAATAGGTGGGAAGGAGAAGGGAAGAGAGATTCCGAAATTCTTTTCTAAAAACAAAAAGTAAAAATAATTTCACAAAAATATTTCGTAAAGAAATGAGATGAATACACTTTTTATCTCTGCTTCCACTGAGATATCATCCAGTAATAAATATTCATTATCGTCATAATACGTTAGATTCTGCGTCATTCTGTTCTTTATCTGGTTTGATTTATAACTTCCTCTTTCTCTGCAATGAAATGGAATAAAATATCCGTTCAGATCATTCTGCTGGTAAAGCTGACCTAATTAATGCTGCTTCCCGGCAAATCGAATTTCCGAAATCCTAGCATCCTGTACATAGTGTTTAGTGATAACCCCGAGTATAACTCTGTACAAGAGATGAGAATATGTTGCTTAAAAATTTATAAGACTATTGAAACAGACTTTGTTAGTAGAATTTGAGTAAAAGGTCAAAGGTTAAACTTTCGCTTCGCAATGATTCATATTTTGTGCATTTGCAAGGAAAAAAAAAATGCGAGAAATGGGGATTTTCAATAGCAGCCGTTTACATTGCAACCTGCAGTTGACCAATACTACAACACACATCTGAACTCTTCCTATTTCTTCCTGGCTTTCATTCTTCCTGTCTTAAGCGACTGGTGCACCATAAAGGGGGGGGGGGGGTAAGAGAAATGTTATGTGGGGAGCGAGTCAAAAGAAATGTGAGGGGTTAGAAGGCAGCACCTCTAAAGTTTTTTATGCTCCTTTTTTTTTTAATTTTAACATTACTGATTAAATGACCTCTAAAAAAATGCGGAATATGGTCTCAAATATTAACAGGTTGATTGATTTTTCATTCATCCTCATAAAATAATATGAAAAACCCGATTTTGGAGCTTTCAGCTTTTATTTTGGTGAAATTAATCAATCCACTGAATAAAAAATCATTTCTTTTACTTGATCATTACTTTTTAACAGTAAAAAGTGAGGGGGAAGGCCCCTTTACTCTTAGAAGTGAGGGATCAATCACCCCCTTGCCCCCCCCCCCCCATGCTACTTGAAATGTTGCGCTTTCTCCCGTTTGTTAGTGAGTTTTCCTGCAGAAGTTTGAAAAGATCTGTAAATGAGCCGGCTTTTTGGTCAAAACAAATAGGCTCATTAATTCTGGGTTTGATCTTGATTTAGGGGTGCGATATCGAAGGCAAAACATCGATGTTTCAAGACATCGATGTTGGGAAATAAGGACATCGATGGTTTTGATACATCGACGTTTTCAAATTGCTTACACATTTGAATGTATAGTCATTCAGTTACTCCCCAGTACAAGAGCATCTTTATATCACTCAATTAGATATATCTTTTGTCTCCTGGAAAAACATCAACAGTAAGCAGGGCCTGATTACTCAAAAGGCACGGGAAGCTTGAGCTTCCCCCAAAAAATTTTCAGGGGGCCCAAAAATGACTGAAAATTTGTGATTTAAAATTCTAGTTTCTGCTTTTAAGTGCATATTCAAAAGTAATTGTAAACATTAGAACTGGTTCAATAAAAAAAGTTCTGGAAAGTTTTAAAAGTGAAGATACATTTCATAAAACATTAATCCCACCACAAGCTATTTTTAAATGTGGAATTTGACCCAACTTTTTTACAATGTACTTTTGTTATGTTTTATGAATTCTGTGAAGTATTACATCTAATTTAACATCGAATCATAGAATTGCAATGCAACCAAGTATTATGTATGAACATTCTACATATTAATGGAAGAAGGGGACAGACTTGAATCTGAATTCTGCTTGGGTAGCTCAAAAAGATGATGTGTACCTTTAGCGAGATTTGTTTCAATGTCTCATGAGTATAGAAATACCTCACCCCCACCCCCGCCTCAAAAAGCCGGGGGCCTCAAAATGAGACAAAGCTTCCCCTAACTTCACGGGTTAATCGGGCCTTGACAGTAAGTAAGATATCAATGTCGATTAAGAAAACTTTTTTAGTAAGATACTAGCAGTACCCGCACGGTTTTGCCCGTGGTATAAAATTAAAAGTTCATTTGTAAAATAATTGATATAGCAGAAAAAATGCTCTATTTTAGTTTTATTCAACTATAATTCCTTCAAAGTATGATATAAAAATCTGGTATGGACACCACGCTACTTATTTTTACGTGTAAATTTCTTAGTAGATGCCTTAAGTGCTAAAATAGTGCTTGGAGTGAGCAAGATAACAATTCAAACATTTGTATCCCTAGTTTGCTACGAAACAATGCAAAAAAATGTTTTACAATGATTAATCTCCTAAATATCGTCGATTTTAACATCATTCAGTGGATTTTTCGCAAAATATCGCCAACAGCGCCAAATTGAACCTAAATCAAAAAAAAAAAAAAAAAAAAAAAATTCGCCAATTGGCGTCAAATACTTAGCGATCAAAAGCTTGGCGATATGTCGCCAAGTGGTCGCCCAATTCATATCACTTTTGTTAACCAATTCATATCACCTTGCATTGAAAACACTGATTTACCCGATAAATGGGGTAAAACACCCCCTTGGAACATTCGAATGCAACCCCAAGGGAGATGGACAAAATAAGCCAAAAGAAAAAATAAGAACAATTTTTTTGATAACAGGAACCAACAGAAATCTTACCAAAGTTTAAAAGAAGAAGAAAGTTTTCTTTCTTAGCTTAAAAAACAAAACAATACATTTTCCGAAATGAAATACTTTAAAAAAACGATGCATTATCGTAATTGATACGATATTTCGTTAATCTGTGCTTTAGGTACCCTTTTCTCGCTAAATGAACGATAGGCGCGCCAAGCGTGGTAACCCTAGCTATTTTGCGTAGTTGACTTTTTGAAAACGTGCCAAGCAGGGTCCCAAAGCATCTTCACCGGGAAAAAGACAGGGTTGCCAGAGAATTGGAACAAAAAAATACTACGCCTCCTCTAAAAAAAACATTACAAAATACTACTGTTTCCAAACGTTGCCAAAATCAATGTTACTGAAATGCGAAATCTATGAAAATGAAAAAAAAAAAAAAATCCGCCAAATCTTTTAATTAAGTCATTAGTATATTGGAAACAGGGTTGCCAGAAAAATACTACACTCCTTATTTGGGCCGAAAAAATACTACCGTAGAATCAAAAATACTACGTCTGGCCGTAGCATACGAAGATTGACGCTGGCAACCCTGGAAAAAGAATGAAACAAAAATAAGTATGAACACGTAACCATAGTAACAACATGAAAAGTTGATTTCCGTTGATAAAATAATTTAGTCTAAGAGCCCATGAGTGCCAGACCTACGTCATTTTATAAAGGCACGAAATTTTTCTGCGTAAGCACACCGCAGCATGTACGAACGGTTCCAGACAGAACGTTTCCTTACAGTGCCAGACACTTTGCACGCTGGCCTTGCGCAGCCAGACACTTTGAAGTTGGTAAAAATGTAAGCAAATTTACGTCATTTTATAAAGCGTAATTTTTCAATATGTTGTAAGGGGGGCCATTAGAAGTTACTCCTTACAATGCCAGACACTTTGCACGCTGGCCTTGCGCAGCCAGACACTTTGAAGTTGGTAAAAATGTATGGGTCATTCCTTGTAAAAAAAATCATCATGCTGATAACAAAAATACTTCTTATATTGAGATAAGTGAAGGGGTTGAAAAGTTATGGCCCTTTAAATATTTTGCTTGGTGGCTTATTTGCCGCCATTTTGAATGACATATACATTTGTACAAACGGCTGTAACTCTTTAACAGATAGTTGTAGAGCTTTCAATTTTTTTTTTATTTTGTTCATAATAGTGTAAGCTTTAAGTTTAATGGAGTTTAATTGGTATATCTATTATATATTTTTTCCTGCGAGTGTTTTCTTTCAGTTTTTTGACTCAAAAAATGAAGTAACTTTAACAGAAAATTACTCACAAAACTCCATCTTCGATTTCAACCAAATTATGTGCTCAGGTACCTTTAAGTATGTTTTAACACCAGATAAAAAAATCTTGATGGGTCATTCATGTTTTTTTTTTTTTCAAACAGAATTTTTTAATTTTCAGTCAAAAAAAAAGGAATCATTTCAAAATGATGTTTATCGCATTCCGTATTCCACAATATGACAATTACCTCCCCCCCCCCCAAAAAAAAAGAAAGTAAAAATCCGATATATGGCAATTGAGGAGACTTTCAACATTAATAGAACCGCCAAAATAAGAACAGGTAATGATTTATTAGTCAATATAGGCATTTCGTTCTTTAGAGCCCTAACACACTCGTTGTACATTAAATGTGCTACTCAAAAATTAATAAAAAAGCAAGTGAAAAACATTATTATTGAAAGTTCTTCATATAAATAATATAAATTGTGATAAATACATCAGATTTATAAAAGATTATCTAATGTTGCAGAAGAGATAAGAGTGATGCACAAATTGCGAAGTGCAGAGATATAACAGCACATTTTAGTTTCTTTAGTATCTCATCAAAGATCATAGTTATTTTACTAAATCTAGATTTTTAGAACATTTTTTTGATTGCTAGAACCGAAACGTACTTTAAACGTTCCACCTCTAAATAGTTATGTTACATGTGTCATGAACTCGAAATGGTTTTTAGGACTTGTTTCTGAAAATAACATGAAAGAAGGTGATGTAGATATTAAGTTATTGCATCCACATGGCCCAGCAATATCTTACTTTTTGCCTGAACGGGAGAACTGTACTGTCCCTTTGAGTCACATTCTCTGTAATGTTGACGTCAGTACGAGAACTGGAAAGATGTATAAACTTAGTGAAAGTTCTAGTACTTTATTGCACACCAAGTGGACAAGATATGTTTCTGAACTTGGTAAACTCTAGTTTTGAAAACTAAATGAACAAAAATTATTGCTATTAATTCATATGTATTTAATAAAATATGTGTTTCACTGTTCTAAAAAATCTGGATTTAGTAAAATAACTATGATCTTTAATGAAAGAATAAAGAAATTAAAATGTGCTGTTATATCCTTGCACTTATTATTATATTATTTATATGAAGTATTTTCAATAATAATGTTATTCACTTGCTTTTTTATTAATTTTTGAGCAGCACATTTAATGTATAACGAGTGTGTTAGGGCTCTAAAGAACGAAATGCCTTTATTGACTAATAAATCATTACTTGTTCTTATTTTTGGTGGTTCTATTAATGTTGAAAGTCTCCTCAATTGCCATATATCGGATTTTTACTTTTTTTTGGGGGGGGGGGAGGTAATTGTCATATTGTGGAATACAGAATGCGATAAACATCATTTTGAAATGATTCCTTTTTTTTTTTGACTGAAAATCTGTTTGAAAAAAAAAAAAAACCACGAATGACTCATCGAGATTTCTTTTATCCGGTGTTAAAACATACTTAAAGGTACCTGAGCACATAATTTGGTTGAAATCGAAGATGGAGTTTTGTGAGTAATTTTCTGTTAAAGTTACTTCATTTTTTGAGTCAAAAAACTGAAAGAAAACACTCGCAGGAAAAAATGTATAATAGATATACCAATTAAACTCAATTCAAATTAAAGCTAACACTATTATAAACAAAATAAAAAAAATTGAAAGCTCTACAACTATCTGTTAAAGAGTTACAGCCGTTTGTACAAATGTATATGTCATTCAAAATGGCGGCAAATGAGCCACCAAGCAAAATATTTAAAGGGCCATAACTTTTCAACCCCTTCACTTATCTCAAATATAAGTAGTATTTTTGTTATCAGCATCAAAAAGTCTCCAACTGCTGCACATTTTATTAAAATCGGAGGTGGTGGGTGTCACAGCCTGGATGATTTCACATGGAATGACCCATACATTTTTACCACCTTCAAAGTGTCTGGCTGCTCAAGGCCAGCGCGCAAAGCGTCTGGCATTGTAAGGTGTAACTTCTAATGGCCCCACTTACAACATATTAAAAAATTACGTTTTATAAAATGACGTAAATTTGCTTACATTTTTACCAACTTTAAAGTGTCGGGCTGCGCAAGGCCAGCGAGCAAAGTGTCTGGCACTGTAAGGTGTAACTTCTAATAATACGCCTTACAACATATTAAAAAGTTACGCTTTATACTATGACGTTTTTGGGTAGCAGTTTGACGTACCTTTGCTACCTGTTTCCCACCAAAGCCAGCGCGACTCAGCTTAACGAATAGCGAACCGTTTGTACATGCTGTGGTGTGCTTACGCAGAAAAATTTCGTGCCTTTATAAAATGACGTAGGTCTGGCACTCATGGGCTCTCGCTCTAATTCATTTTATCCCTCTTTTCAAACAAATTTTATTCTAAAGCTCAACCATTTTAGAATCGTTTGGCTTGCTTTACTGAAGGTAAGCCTTGAATTTCGGGATTCTAAAAACACTTGTTACAGCTCTCCTGATGATCGTAGGAACTTCGAAAAAACTTCATTTTGTGCAGAAAATTTCAAGCTTTCGAATGACATAAGACTTGAAAATGTGTGTGAAATATTTCTTCCCTATTTTATCGAATTTCCGCTAAGAATTCGAATCGAAAGAGAACGAAATGGAATTTTCGAAAAATCTCTTCGAGGTGCAAAACTACATGCTACAAACTAATTTTGTGCCAAGTGGCATGAAAATCGACCGAACGGTTTTGGCGCTAACAGACAGACAGAAGGAAAGACAGAAGGAAAGACAGAAAGAAAGAGAGACAAACTTTCAGCTTTATTATTAGTAGAGATTAACAAAACTGGTTTATTTTCCACACACTTTATGCATTTCCCTTTAAGCTGCAGCATTCAATCCGTATTCCACCTTAAAACAATATTAATACTTTTCTTTTAACAAAAAAAGGTTTACTGACTTTTTTTCTCTTTGGTTTTTATTGAGAAATTTGACTTAATATGATATATTAAACTAATTCTTTTTGTAGGAACTTAGGTGTAGGCTAATTTGCACGTTATTTGTACTGTAGGTGTAAGGTAATTGGATCTTCACTTTTTCTGACCCCGGTTATGTCACGTTTTCGGAAAAATCGCGCTTTTTTATGTTTCCCACTAGCGGTACCCGCACGGCTTTGCCCGTGGTATAAAATTAAAAGTTCATTTGTAAAAAAATGATATAGCAGAAAAAAATACTCTATTTTAGTTATAATTCAACTATAATTCCTTCAAAGTATGATATAAAAATTTGGTATGGACCCTACACTACTTCCTTTTACGTGTAAATTTCTTAGTAGATGCCTTAAGTGCTAAAATAGTGCTTGAAGTGAGTAAGATAACAATTCAAACATTTGCATCCCTAGTTTGCCACGAAACAATGCAAAAAAATGTTTTACAATGATTAATCTCCTAAATATCGCCGATTTTAACATCATTCAGTAGATTTTTCGCAAAATATCGCCAATAGCGCCAAATTGAACCCAAAAAAATTTTTTTTCGCTAAATTTATTGCCAACTTGGCGATATGTCGCCAAATTGGCGTCAAACACTTGGTGACCAAAAGCTTGGCGAGATATCGCCAAGTGGTCGCGCCAATTCATATCACTTTGGTCTGCATTGAAAGCCCTGATTACCCCATAAAAGGGGTAAATCACCCCCTTGGGGACATTCGAATGCAACCCCAAAGATAGGTGCACAAAAATAAGCCAAAAGAAAAAATAAGAAAAATTTTGTTGCTCACAGAAACCAACAGAAATCTTACCAAAGTTTAAAAGAAGAAGAAAGTTTTCTTTCCTAACTTTAAAAAACAAAATAATACATTTTCCGAAAATGACATACTTTAGAAAGAACGTTGCAATATCGCAATAAGATAGAAGTAAATATACTGAAATAGAATTGAATGCCAAATTGTAAAAAAGTCGCCAAAAAATAATTTTTAATATTGTCTTTCATTATTTATTAAATGCAATTATTGCTGCAAATTACAGTCCAACAATAAATAATCACATTGCAAAAGTATATTTGGAGCAATTTTTTCTTTAAACTCAACTGATCCTAAAAATTTTAAGTATTAGTCATAGAAATTTCGTGCATTATTCTTCACAATGATAATAAAAACAATAAACATCGACAAAGATCAACCAGCAAACGATAATTTAAAGCTAAATTCGTTCACTCAAGCCATTTGCTGCAATTTATATTGAAATAAATTAATAATGAAGTAAAATATGTTTTGCCAGACGATAAATTTAGAATGGTATCCTGTATTTTAAGGAAAGGACTCGATTTCTCATTTGATTGACAGGTGCCATCTTATCACGGTTTTTAATATTTCATTTGACTAATTTTAATAAGGCTTGGAGTTTGGATTGTTACAAAAACAAATACATTTTTAAAATTATTAAGGGAAAAAGAACGAAATAAAAACGTAACCATGGTAACAACATGAAAAGTGGATTTCCGTTGATAAAATAATTCATTTCATCTCTATTTTCAAACAAATTTTATTCGCGAGCAAAGCCATTTTAGAATCGTTTGGCTTGCTTTACTGAAGGTAAGCCTTGAATTTCGGGATTCTAAAAACAATTGTTACAGCTCTCCTGATGATCGTAGAAACTTCGAAAAAACGTCATTTTGTGCAGAAAATTTCAAGCTTTCGAATGACATAAGACTTGAAAATGTGTATGGAATATTTCTTCCCTATTTTATCGAATTTCCTCTAAGAATTCGAATAGAAAAAGAACGAAATGGAATGTTCGAAAAATCGCTTCGAGGTGCAAAACTACATGCTACAAACTAGTTTTGTGCCAAGTGGCATGAAAATCGACCGAACGGTTTTGGCGCTACGCGCGTAACAGACAGACAGACAGAAAGAAAGAAAGAAAGAAAGAAGGACAGACAGAACCACCTTCAGCTTTATTATTAGTAGAGATAGAGAAGAAGAAGAGATAGAGAAGAGATAGAGAAGAGAGTAGAGAAGAGATAGAGATATACTGCAACTTCTGATAAATCGTGTAACTTTTTCTTTTGTCGCATAATAAGTGAACTCTCACTTACACACCACCTCACTAATGCGCCTTTTTTACTTATACGACGATTTTCAGTGATCCCGGCCCATGCCGTAGTAAAATAATGATGATTTCTTTCTTTTATGCGTCGCTCTAAAGTTTAATATTTCACTTATGCACCGTTTTTTTTTTTTCTTACCATGTCAAAAAATATTTTTATTTTCTTTGAAATAATGAGTTTTTTTCTTCGTTTCCCTCTTTGATATTTCGCATTTGCTGCTCTCTAAAAGTATTCTTTCAGCATGAATTAAGTTTCGAAGCTCTTATCTGTTTAGCACATTTTGTTGACAACCCGTGCATGCAAGGGACAAAATGCACCCCCCTCCCACGCCCGTTAAATTTTTTTTTCTTTATTTGTGGTTTAAGCACTTCAGCTTTCGATTGTGCTTCTTTAAGACTTGTCTCTTTCACATGCTTTCATCCAAATGGTAAAAGGACGAAATTGCGCCCGTGTGAGAAAGTGAATGGTTTAAAACAGTGGTTCTCAACCTTTTCACGGCTAACGCCGTAACGCCCCCTTAAGAAGTGAAAATTTTTCCAACGCCCCCTTTATGTTAAAAGTGAGGGGGTTTGTGAAAAGAGGTAAAAAGCTTAAAATAATTACTTTCGAGAATTTTACATAACGGTTAAACAACGTATAGTTTCCCTCGGTATACATTATGTATAGAATCAAAATGACGAATTTAGAAATTTAAAAACATTTGGGCTTAAAAAATATTCGAATTTCAAAAGAAAATATTCTACTTCAGAAATATATGCTAGTGAGATATTTGTGCTTGGTGATTCAAAGCCAGTTTAATCTGTCGACTAAATATTTTTTGTAAGATGAAGGCGCAAAACCCCTCTTGGGCCAATTTGGAGACGATTCCTCTTTTTTGTAACTTGGTAGGTGACAACACTGAATCCTCGTTTGACAAGGTAGGAAGAGGGGAAGATAATAAAAAAAATTTTGACGATAGACCATAGAACAGGATAAAAGGCTACTAATATTTCCTTGCAGCCAAAATCCTGCAATATTGTTAACATTCCGGAAACCAGCTTTCAAAAATTCATTGGCTGAAAGTTCAACCAATTCTTCCTGATACTGAACATCTGGTGTCTCAATGTTTTTAAAAGGGCTGATGACCCCCATTGAGGAACGTTCAGAGAAAAAATATCCTCAAAGCGCTTATAGAAGTCTTTGTACAAAGACTGAAGCAGGGGCGGGTCCAGAACAAGCTGTCGGAGGGGGCCATCCTCTGTGTATGTAAAAAGGGGGAAGAAGGGGGAGGGATTGGTTTATAAAAAAGTGCTTTGGCAAAAACTGTTTCAATAGTTAACTATGAAATTTCATACATTTGTTATAAACAAAAGAATGCGGTTAAATTGTAGATTTCCTAACATACAAACATGTAAATTTACTTTCATTTGCAATTTTGAAGCAAAATAAAACTACAAGACAATCACAGTAAATATTAGCCAACATTTATCCATGTCTAAAATTTAGTGAGCATTGTTTATAAGTATCAGTTGATGTATGACTGAAAAAATACCAAACAAGTTATGGTAAATACTTTAACATAAAATAAAATAAAATAAAATTCGTGTTTAATTAAGAGTTTGAAAAGCCCGATTATATAACTTTCATCAAAACATGAAATTTACTTATATTAAAAAAATTTAAACAAGGAAAAAACAAACGCTTAAAAAGGAAAAAATTCCACCAAATTAGAAAATCGTTCTTTTTCCTGTTTCAGCTAGAGATGTTACTGTCTGAAGAATTGTTTGAAAAGGCTGAAAATATTTTTAAAAAAACTAAATTTGCTTCTATGTAAAAAATAGTGGTACAGTTAATAGAATTTTAACTATGCAAGACCTAGTTTTCATTTTTGAAAATTTCTCTCCGCTCTCGGAGGGGGCCATGGCCCCCACAGCCCCTCCTCTGGACCCGCCACTGGACTGAAGAGAGAGGTCGGTAATAAATGTGAGCATCATCAAAGGAGATTTTCTTAAAAATAAACCATGAAAATAAATGAATGAAATGAGAAAAAGCCAAAGTGAAAATACTGAAGTCAAACTGGGCGAGCACTTAAGCATTGCAATACGGTTGCTAGGTAAAATTTAGGAAAATAACCAAACCAAGGAAAATGATAAACTTGCACGAATACAAGCTCCCACTGAGAAATTTTGAATAACTTTGGGGGAGACTTACTTTCCCATATGTAGTAGGGGAGACCGGGGTAAGATGACGAGCCGGGCAAGATGACGAATTTCGTATTTTTTTCATTTCCCGCTGGGTAGCAGCATCAACTGGTCATTAGAGAGTCTTCTATCTATTCTTCGTTCAGCAATAGTATAAAGTCGCTGAAATCGCCATTTTCAAGACAGTTCTGAGGTTGTTCTGGTTTACCGCTACCGCGATCTAACTTTTATCCATGTGCAAATAAGCTCTGATGCAAATACAGGTAAGATTTATTGCTTCTCATTAGTATTAATGTGGACCTTAGTTTAAAAACTACCTATTTATATGAATAAGCACCAAATCAGCGCATTTTTTTATGGAAATAAATACGTATCCTTCAAAAATGGCAGTCTGGGGCAAGATGACGAAACGAAACACGGGGCAAGATGACGAGCTCGTCATCTTGCCCCATGTTTCGGAATTTATGAAACTAACTATGTTGCCCCTTCTATTAAGTTCTTTAAATGCTTATTTATAGTTATACTAATATATCTACTAATGTATATAATAATAATGTAATAATAAGTTAATCATGCCCCCCCCCCTCTTCCGAAGAGCAAACTAATTGTTTGTTTAATGATACATATAATGACATTTCAGATATAGTTCAACAGTTCAAGAAGAAATCCTCAAGAGGAGAATGGGGCAAAGATTCTATGCTGCCCATGGTAATATAGGCTGCCCATGGTAGTCAGTCCTACAGGATCCAGAAGAGTTTCGAAGATTGCTTCAGCAGAGAGAGGAAGGAATGTAACAATAATCTGTTGCATAAGCGCCACTGGCTTTTACCTGCCACTTTTTCTGATTTTTGCCAGAAAACGAATGCGTCCTGAACTTACCGTGAAAGCCCCACCAGGAACTGTAGGTCACTGTAGTGATAATGGCTGGAGCAATGAGGATACTTTTTTTTCTTTTTTGCAGCACTTTTATCAACACGTAAAATCAAACAAAGAATCTCCTGTTCTGTTGATCATTGATAATCATAAATCCCACATAACTTTGCAGGCTATATTACATTGCAGAGAAAAATTCAGTATCATGGTTGGGTTGCCTCCCCATACATCACATCGTCTCCAACCTCTTGATGTGGCATTTTTCGGCCCATTGAAAAATTATTATAATCAAGCATGTGACAACTATATGATCACTCATCTAGGGCAGACCATCACAGATAAAAATGTTGGTGAACTTTTGAGCATAGCTTACTTTAAAGCCGCTACAATTGCAAATGCTTTTCAAGGTTTTCAAGAATGTGGGATCGAGCCGCATAATTCTCTTGTATTCAGCGATCATGATTTCGCTGCTTCAAAAACAACTGATCTTGATGCTGCTAAAGAGGGAACTGAAAATAATAGTGCCAACCCCCAGACCCTGTTAGTAAAAAAACCACATATAAAAAATCCAGTAGATACAGAATTGATGACAAATTCTGATTCCAGTGCAGAAAAGAAGCCTTTAAGTGCTTTTGATTTAAAGCCATTGCCAAAAGCACTACAATGTGACAAAGAAAAAACAAAAAAATGAGTTCAAGTATCCTTACGAGCTCACCCGTCAAAGAACTGCTAGAAGAAAGAGCCAAGCAGAAAGAGAAAAAGGATTGTCTAAAAAAACACAGGACAGAAGAACGTGAAGCAAAAAAAGGAGTAAGAAAACTCAAACTTTGTTCCCTTAGCCCGAAGTCAGAAAAAATCAGGCCAAGCAACCCAGTGGCATCAACTTCAAAGGATGGTGTAATAAGATGTCCTGCTTGTAAAGAGGAATATTGTGATCCTCCAACAGGAGAATGGATCCACTGCTGTAAATGCCAAGAGTGGTGGCATGAGGACTGTTCCAATTATGAAAATGGCATTTTTATTTGCGACTATTGTTAGCTGCACTACTAAACCCTTGTATATATACATTACTTTACAATGCTTAATTTAATGCTTTCTAAGGTGTAGAAACACATTTATCATTTGTTAAACCATGTAACGTATTTAAAAAATAAAAATGTTGCACCTTTTATAGAGTCGTCATCTTGCCCCAAGGCGAAAGTCATCTTGCCCCGGTACTGGGGCAAGATGACGAATTGTTAAGATTATGAAAATATAAGAAAATCATACCTTTGTTTTAATTTCAAAAAATAATTGGTAATATATTTTAGGCTACAAAGGACTACTCTAACGCCTCATATAAAAATAATTTTACCATCCTTCAAAATGAGTGAATAATAAGCAACGATTCTTAGCATCGTCATCTTGCCCCGGTCTCCCCTACTAAGATAACTTAAGAGAACATGGTGAAAGAAAATTACAAAAGTAAAGAAAAAACAAAGAACGAAATCGATGACGTTTAATGTTCTGCCTAAAATGCTACTAGTGGGAAACACTCGAATGTAATTGGGAATTTTTTTCGCAGTATTTTGAGCCCCCCATTAAATTTTGGCAATAAGCATTAAAATCTGGTCTTCTAATCTATGAATTGTTCAGTCTGAAAACCAGTTTCGTTTAGCAATAATCAAAGTAGACGCCTAAAACTCGAGAACTTATTGGACCATTTTCACCTACAGATGAAGTGCGGTATTTTTTACAGGCATGATAATTACTAAGTAAAATATAGATGCATCACTAAAAAATTATATAAAGCTATTCGAAATAACAATGTAATAGTAGAAAGAATCAATCAACAATTCGGCTAAAAAAAACCAAGCGATGGTGTGACTAATGCTTTTGAATTTCATGTGGCTGTGTGTGATCGAAATTAGCCAAAATGTGCTGCCCTGGACCTATTGAATATCCCTTTTTTAACTACTAGATATTGTTAAGAGGCTTACAAAACACAAAAATTCACCATTGCCAAATTTTAAAACACAACGGTTGATTCTTAATGATTTTTTTAAAAACCCAAGCGCAAAAAAAGCGCGCCTTGAAACCGAAACCCGTG
Source organism: Uloborus plumipes (assembly GCA_038373865.1). Taxonomy (NCBI): domain Eukaryota; kingdom Metazoa; phylum Arthropoda; class Arachnida; order Araneae; family Uloboridae; genus Uloborus; species Uloborus plumipes. Next base: position 27,424 of record JAXGGA010016051.1, read on the forward strand.
ACGTCAGATGGCAGTAACTTTCAGCCTTTCATCCATAAAAATTGGATTTTTGCTATATTATCGTTTCATTGCGGGATTTTCTCCTTCCACTTTTAAAACAAAAGGCGCAACTGTAGGCGATTTTTGATGTCAATGGAAAAAGGATAAGGTT